>VXAV01006938.1:1884-14363 GCA_013399715.1 Alectura lathami | reverse complement strand
TCTGCTTCCTATTTAACTACTGTGTGTATATATATATATATATATATGTATATATATGGATTTAAATTTCTTTAGCTCAAACTTTCCTTTTCCCTCATCACTTCTTCCTACTTGCCTATCCCAGCACATGCCTCCTGCTTTCTCTACCAAAATTACTGAAAGTAAACAAGATACAAGATTTGCAGTTGTAAACTCCTTCAGTTCATTCATCTAACAGTTGCTTCAACTAAGCTTCAGCTAATAGATTTTAAAGTGCTTTGTTCACTCTGACCTAGGATTTCCCCAGTGGTTGAGATTTATTCCTTTTGGGATAATGATCCACAACATGATAAATGTACTTTCATGGTCATCTTTATTTCCTTTCAATCATTTGCTGATATCCTAATACAATAATGCAAAGGCTTTACTGATTTTTTCTGAGACCTTATCTCTTGAAAGGTTGACTTCGCTCATACTTGCTAAGCATGCTCTTTAATTTATTGTGCCTTGTGAGTACATTTGATGTACAAGCTCTAAGGATGTTCGAACAATTATAGTCTTGACCATGCAAAATAACCTTCATTGAAGTTGACAGCCTCTTCTAAAGGTAATGCACTGCAGTCAGAATTATGCCTTTCATAGTGCCTTCCAACCAAAAGAGCCCCAGCAGACTATTCTCTCTCTGACTACTTCCTAGGTCCCCAGGTCCAGATGACCAAGGTGCACTTCCTCACATTTTAATTTGGTGTACTTTGCTACTTCATCATGTAATCCAAGACCTTGACCTGCTTCTCCCAATCTGCATCCTTCTATGCCTGAGTGAATCAGAATTTCATGCACTAAGAGACAAATAAGTTTATTAATATGCCTCTGATTGGTGAGATAGAGAGAACAGAGATAACTCTCAGAATGACAGAATCACAGAACGGTTAAGGTTGGAAGGGACCTCTGAACATAATACAGTCAGCCTTCCTGCTCATGTGAGTTGCCCAGAGCCATGTCCAGATGGTTTTTGAGTATACGCTAGGAGAAAGACTTCACTGCCTCTCTGGGAAAATAGCTATCACTGAGTATAAACTGATGTGAATTTATGTGCTGCAGAAACATGTAGCCTTTCATGAAAATATCTGTACTTTGTATAAATGTCAGCAAAAGACATACAACAAGAGAGAACTGCCCTCTGCACATTTCATTTATTCACATCTAGTTGAACAAGGGAAGCAAGTAGATGAGATTTTTCAGATTTTAACAAAGCTTTTTAATAATGTATCTCAAAGTAACCTTATGGAAAAAAATACCTAGCATATAGCTACACAAATACATTATACGATGGGTCAACAATTGGCTGCTGGGTCAGGCCCAAGGAGTTATGGTAAATGAAGTTACATCAGGCTGGCCACCAGTCACTAGTGGGGTTCCCCAGGGCTCCATGTTAGGGACAGTTCTCTTCAGTGTTTTTATAAAAGATCTGGATGCAGGACTCAAATGTATACTAAGTAAGTTTGTGAATGATACTAAACTAGGAGGATCTGCTGAATCTTCCAAGACCTTGCAGAGAGATCTTGACAAATCAGAGGGCTGGACAGTCACCATCTGCATGAAATGTAAAAAGAGCAAATGCCAGCTTCTGCACTTGGGATAGAGCAACCCTGGATATATGTACTGACTGGGAAATGAGTGGCTGGAGAGCTGCCCCACAGAAAAGGATCTGGGGGTTGTGGCTGACAGCAAGTTGAATCTGTGTCAGTAGTGTGCCCTGGCAGCCCAAAGGGCCAACCTTTGGGTACCCCCATACCCTGGGGTTCATCAGGCCCAACACTGCCAGCCAGGCGTTAATGAGGCCTCACCTCGAGCACTGGGTGCAGGTTTGGGCACCACAATACAAGGACACAAAACTATGAGAAAGCATGCAAAGGACAGCTGTGAAGGGTCTAGAGGGCAAAATGTCTGAGGAAAAGCTGAGGTCCCTTGTTTTGTTCAACCCAGAGAAGAAGACACTAAGGGGCAGACTCATGGTGTCCTACAGCTTCCTACCTGGCATGCAATAAACTTCCTTTCTGTTCTGTGTATCTCCTTTGCAACTATCAAAAAAAGAGCTGACAAAATTAACATTGGCTTTTAGAAATTATTAAATTAAAATTAAAATGGAAATAAAATAAAATAAAACAAAACTGCAGTGTTTAAATGGCCTGAAAAGAATAAACATGTTCCTTTCAAAGAAAGGCTGATATTTTCTGTCCTTTACCACTGTCTCATTCAACAAAATGTATATTGTAAATGTTTAGAAAAAAATAACAATTTTTTGGTAGAGCAAACACACAATCCACCTGCCACACATATTCCTTTCATTCTTAAATTCTACGTATGGAACAGAGCAGCCTGTACAGACTTAATTATTGGCTTACTTCATACAAAAATGTTGCAAAACTAAATTTTACAGCCCACTACTTTATTCATTGTTCTATAAACACTTCCTCCTTTAACCTCACAGATCCACTTTTATGACTTTAAATTTCTGATTATTCCTGTGACAAACAGACACCCATATAACACTGTTGACCCAAGCTACCCAATGCAGCTGAAGTGAGATATCACGAGTTTTTTCAAGTATACATTTTTATTTTCACTTTAACTGTAAGTACGACTTTCAGGCAGAGGCCATCATTCCCGTCAGTTCTTAGTTTTGCTTGGGTCATCTCACAAAACAATCACAGCTCTCACAAAATACTTCAACTCATTTTATCAACTTTCAACATATTTACCTAGGCCTTACTGATACAAGTGGAATGCCTGCAGATAATTCTGTGAGCTGAGAGCTACCAGCAAAAGAAATTCAGAATGTAGATTTATAGATATTAAGACATTTGAATAAATCCAGGCTAACAGTAGGACTTTAAATACTATATGTTATAAAATGTATAGCTAGTCCCTTCTCTCCAAAAATTGTCTTCTTATATAAGATTCTGCCCCAAACCCACCCTCCTTTTTTTTTATAGGGAAATTAGGGTTTGACATTATAATAGGAAGTGGAATAAAGATAATATAGAGTAAGTGTTCTCCATAAACTAGGGAGTCCTGCACATGTTTGAACAGGCTGAAAATATGAATTTTTTTTTAATTCTTATTTTTATTGCCAGCTCCTAAGAAATAATTCTTTTTCCCATCACACAATGTATTCCTAAAACATGAGGCAATTGCCATGTTTCCGTGGCCAGGAATCTTCCGAAAGTTACACATAAAATTTAGAAATCTGTCTTCATCTGGATGGGCTATAGATGAGACCATGGGCTTCTCAGATAGGACTGTATTTATACCACTGTTTTTAACCACTGTGTTAATCTATATGCAACACCCATCCTCAGTGGACAAATTTAACCTGACAAGGTAGTTTTCACCCCTTCTAATTATTTGTATTTTATTAATTAATGTATGATGTTATTTTTCCTTTACATTCTTTCTTTTCCTTATTTTCTGTTGTATTCTTTCCACTTCACCAAAACAACAATTCTCAGCAACCTGGTCTAGTGGGAGGTGTCCCTGTCCAAGGCAAGGGAGTTGGAACTAGATGATCTTTAACGTCCCTTCCAATGCAAACCATTCTATGATTCTAACACTGCCTCTAAGATCTCTTCCTATGCATTCCTTTTGTGAAGTCCAAATTGATGAAAAAATATTATTTTTAAAACAATGTCTACCCCCGTAGAGCTATTTTACTTACTTTTAAACTTACTTTTGAAATAATTTAAAGATATTGCTCCATTCTTAAAATCTTCTGCATCTTATGTAACTGGGAAAAAACGATCTTATTTATCTGAGCTCTGATGCATTTTTTAATATTTACCACATATATTTCTCTTATTACTGCATTTATTCTTAACTTTACCCTTTTATCTTCCCTTTCTTATTAGATGTCCTATGCCTTCCCCAAGTGATCTATGCTGATGATAGTAATTCAAACTGACTGTCAAATTCTTTAAACTCATCTTGAATTTATTGAATCCAGTTACACTTATTTGATGACATGAATATTTTACTAGGTGTACATTAACTGAAAGATTTTTATTTCTTTTCTGGCATGCATATAATAGCTTATCTACTAGTCCCTGCATTCTTTATTAGCTCACTCTGTTCAAACAGTGTTCAAGGGGAACTAAAGAAATGCTGAAAAATTGTGATGAAAGGAATGAAATCACATATAACAAATGAAAGAAGGCAAAGTATGTTACATGCTTTATGAAAGTCAAATATTATTTAATGTCTAATTCCCCCTTGTAAACATTATACCAGGAAACAACTCTGTGCTGTGACAACAAATCTAAAGATAAGTTTATTCCTGAGACTTGATGCGACCCTACGTATATCAAGGAAGTTTAAATATTCTCTTTTGCGTTATGACAACTAATCTCTAGAGACTCAGCTTCAGCCTGTCAGGCTTACCATACTCAATCTCTCCCTAACTCCCTAACTACATTTTCTGGGAAAAACTTTCCTGTATTTAGTAATTAAAAACATAAGGAAAATTATTTCAATTGTAGAATCTCTGATATGGGCAGAATCCCCGTGCATAATCTTCTCTTAAAGTCCTATTTTTGGCCAAAAAAATTTTTTTTGAAAATCAGGTTTTGGATTATAAGATGTACAATACCCATTCAGTATGTTCTTGAGAATATATCTGAAGATATATCATTTCAGTGAAATCTTCACATACTGGAACCACTACCAACAACAACAACATTCAAATTTGCTTAAAATTTCCACAGACTGATGTTCTCTGGACCGAAGGTTCTAACTACTTATGGGCTAACAACTATTTTTCCTAGGCTATTGATTATTGATACGATTATGAAGCACTGAAGGGAAAAAAAAAAAAAAAAGCATTGAGAAAAAAAAAAAGATTTGATGTTACAACTTGTATTCATCTAGCAACTTTAGAAATATCATTTAGAGGTAATACATAACCTTAATCAATGGATGTTTAATAGGGACAGTTATACATCATTTTTTTCCTCGGGCTCTAAAGCATTTAGCTCTACAGAATGACTGCACGTGGCAAAGAGTCTGCCACATGCCATGCAGCTCACAAAATGTGGCAGATTGGACAATGGCTGTGGAAGACCAGCTACAGTACCTGCTACTATGTCGTTTCCAGCAGCAAGTGAATTATACTGGATTCATTAGTGCCCTGACACACTGCTATATCCACACTATGGAAATTAAAGTTAATAATAAAATTTCTATAATAAGACAACATTACAAGGACACATAAATGATAAAAGTACTACCTAGAAAGTGCTAAAGCTTTTTCTAAAGTAAATAATCCCTACGTTTTTGTTTTATGTTAATGGAATCTTTAAACAATGAAAAACAGGTATTTCCTGTAAATATTCCAATACCTTCACCAAAAAACTGAGGATAACCAAGACTTCTATTTCTTCTGTGTCTCTGTAGTAACACCTTAAACTTTATGTGTGTGATGTGTCAAAGGAGTTTCTTTTGCCAGTCTAAGATTTAAGACAGATACCCTATATCCTAAATCTCATTGACTTTCTATAATCTACTGATACCAATGTGTGTTTGCCACGTGGCACAAGCCCTCAAAACAGTCCTACCCAATACCTGTTCAAAATAATCTGGAGGAAATCTATGGATTTATTCTCTGGCCTCAAACTATCCTGAATGAAAGGGCTCCTTTCTGCTGTTGCATAAGCACATACAAGAAAAATCTCTGCATAATAACAGATCCAATTTATAGAAGTTTATTTGGAGGCCACAAGAGATCTGAGCCACTTACTGTCTGTAGAACTTATATCTATGACAAACAGAGATTCAGAAAAACTGAAAAATTACTTTTGAACTTATTTAAATTGTATTGAAAAGTCAAAAAAAAAAAATCTGAACAAGATTAGGGACTGTAAGCAGAGCAGAAATGATGGTGCTCAGGAAAAATAAAATGAGGCAATAATAAAGAAAAGCAAAAGGAAAAAAATCAAAATATTAAAAAAAAGCACAAAGAAAAAGAAATGACTTTGTATGGATGATGGTTGAAAAAAAGAAAAACACAACAATTAGAGGAAATAACAAAAAATAACCAAATCAAATGAAACAAACAGAAACAAGTAACTAGTCTCTTCCTTCATGGAGGAGGCAAGTTACTGAAGAAAAGGCATGACAGCAGGACAATACTTCTGCACAGACCTGTTTCAGGCAGAATAGGAAAACAAAATAAATCAAAACAAAACATTATCCAAGCCAAAGAGAAAGGTTTTGCAAACAACAGAGACTGGTGCTTACGACAGTAGCTTCAGCTGTTATGGAAGAAACCCTAGCCTCTTCTCCAGGATGGACCGTCCCAGCCCTCTCAGCCTCTTCTCATAGGAGAAGTGCTCCAGTCCCTTCAACATTTTGGAAGCTCTCTGCTGGATTCTCTCCAGTATATTCTTATCTCTTGTACTGGTGGGGGTGGGGGCAGAACTGGACACAGTACTCCAGGTGAAACAAAAATGTGCAACATTAGCTGTGAGAGTGAGAAAATAGGAGAGAGTCAACCCTGTGGACACCAAGGTCAGTGAAGAAGGAGTGGGAGAAGGTGATAAAGGAACTAGAGCAGAAGTTCCCTGCAGCCCAGCAGAGGCCCACGGTGGAGCAGGCTGTCCCCCTACAGCCCATGCAGCACCGCACAGAGCAGGTCTCCACATGCAGCCCATGGAGAAGCCCACAGTGCAGAAAGTGAAGGTGGCCTGAAGGACATTGCAGCCTATGGACATTTCATGCAATGGAAGTCTTCTGGCTGGAACTGCAGCCCATGGGGTGGAGCCTATGCTGACGCAGGAGAGCTGGCAGTCACTGCTTCCTTTGGGGGACCCATTTTGAAGCAGTCTGTTCCTGAAGGACTGAACCCCATGTTATAGACTTCTGGTAGAATAGTTATTGAAGAACTGCAGCCTGTGGGAAGCAGATGCTGAGTCAGTTCCTGAGGGACTGTATCCCATGTGAGGGATCCTACAGTTGAGAAGGGGAGAAGAATTAGGAGGAGGAGCAGCAGCAACAAAGCGTTATGGACTGACGATAAACCCGTTCTTGATCACCCTATGCTGTTTGGGGAAGGAGGAAGGCGAAGAATCAGGACTGAAGTTGAGCCTGGATGTTAGAAGGGAATTGGGGTGCAGGTGTCTTTAGCTTTGTTTTTGTTTCTGTTTTCCATTCACAATAAAATTAAATTAATTTTCCCCAACTGAAGTCTGTTTTGCCCATGACAGTTGTTGGTGAGCAATCTCCCTGTCCTTATCTCAACCCACAAGGTTTTACATTGTGTTTTCTCTCTGTGTCCTGCTAAGGAAGGGGAGAGTGGCTAGCTGGGCACCTGACAGCTACCCAAGGTTAATTCACAATATATACTGTAAATAGAAATATCTGTAAATTGAAATAATTCTATCCATACCACACGTGCACAAAAAGCTCAGAAGAAAGTCAAACTCCGTATCTCCTTTTAAAAGTCTATTCCAATGTTGTTCTCCTTCATCCATAAAGTAAACAGAAGTCAGTTCTCCTGTTCACAATTGATTTTAAATTCTCTAATATCTTACTTGAATATGGTTAATTATTTCTGACCAGCTGTCATTTTCACTTTAGAGGGATGGCAAACATATAAAAACATTAGAAGAGAACCATCTCTGAAAAAAAATAAAAATAAAAATAAAAATAAAAAAAAAACATTTTTCTTGGTGTCAAACACTGCCTTTTGCCACGGTTCTCCAACATAAATGGGAGCTTTTGTTCGTTCAGGATTTGATTACACCTTTAGCACAACAGGAAATCCCAAATAGCATTTTTAGCTTCATAGTTGTGTAAATGGTATCCTACTATATAATATCCTCTGGCACAGCAAACGAGTCTTTCATATATGGAAATTAAATACTTCGTCTCTGTAATTGTTTTGTTTGTTTTGTTTCTCCCGTGGTCCTGTAAACAAATTATGATGCCTATGTGGGCATACACAGCAGTTCTCATGTGGACCAAAGATGACAGCTCTACACTTTCACTCTTAGACCTTACATGTAGAATAGATGGGGTGATGGACCATTACAAAGAAATGAAGAAACCAAGCCATGTCAGATGGTGGCTGAATACAAAGGGGCAGTGCTCTGCTCTACAGAGCTGTTAGCCACTTCTTGTCTTCAGCTGTCCTCAGATTCTGTAAGGGAAATCTGCAGTTAATCCTGCTCCATTTACTAAAGCAGATTCCTGAAATGGTGACTGCGTAAAGGATACTGGGATTTCTAAATACATCAATAAAACGTACTAACAGAAAAAATAAGGCAAGAAAGGAATTTATTTCTTAATGCCAGTTCTTTCCCTGAGGCTACGTTTTTCAGACAGGATATGGTGAGTTACCTCCTTTATTGACAAGGCCAGGTAATGTATCAGTTGGTAAGAGCAAGAATATTAATAGATATCCACCCCAAAAATATAATATTGAATGTACTGGTTGTTCAGTTATGAGGCTGACTTAATTGTTAAGGTATCTGAAAAGTTAATTTGATATGGTAGGGGGTACCAGGCACTAGATCTTATCTGAAGGTCTTATTTGGAGCAAATGTCCAAGGTATTTGTCAGTCCTACACATGCTCTAAATGCATGATTAATCAGAGTTGGAAATAGACAGAGATGAAGGGATATCCCAGAGATGAGCAACAGGTTTAATTATGCTGTCCACAAGAGCGAATTCTCCTTCCAATGCCTTTTAACACTTCTGTGAAAAGTGCAGGCAATTGGGTATGAGTCAAAGAAGTGATGGGTATGACCGAGAATCAGGAATAAGGAAGAAAGGATGGATGATAATATACTTCCAAAATGTGAAAACAATTAAGGAAACTGTCTTCATATGTAATGTACACTTTATTGCCAGAAAGTTCCCACGAGAGCAAAGTTATTAAATTCATGTACTAATTAAGCCACAGCCCTTTAATCTCATTTTTCATGCTAGACACATGGAAAAATCTCTGGTGGATAATACCAAGCTTTATACAATTTATTTTTGCAACTAATATTTGGTAGATTCCTGTCCCCGCAATACAATGTTTTGTTCAGTTTGTCGAAATCTTTGTGTTGAGTACATTCTCTCCTCATATTCAGTACATTACCACTGAATCCAGATAATGATAGTGACTCAACATTTTTTCCTGCAACTAAATTGTAATGTCCATATACTATCTTCTTATATTCTCTTTTTCCCCTTTACATTTTCTTTTCCGATTCAGGTCATCACAGCCTTTCTTTAGAATCTAATTACTATCTCTACTTGTATTTTCCCTCTACACTACTTACCCAATTCATTTTCCCTTATTTTTACTTGCCCTGCATGGGTTTGTTATTACTATGCTATGTTACTTATTTGCTGGCTTGCCTCCAAAATGATTCATTTTCATCCTCTCTCTTTCCCAGTGGAGCACATTGTCTAACCTTTTGAGGGTTTTTGTCGTTAGATTTTCCCTAGTCAGTGTCCTTTCTTCATTACTGAGTTCAAATGCAAACTTAGCCCTGTAGGTAATGCTTTCATAAGATGGTATAAAAAGACTACAATGTTGCTTGATTATAAAAATTACAAACAACAGCATATTTTCACTAATGTATCCAATGCAACTTCACAACTATGCACTTATGCACAAAAATAGGTCACCATCACACTGTTTCTCTTTTTCCTGTTTTCTTGTATAATCTCCTCAAATCCTTTTAGCAAGTTCTGATGCAACTGAACATTCCTCAGTTTTCTGACTCCTCCTTGCTCCTTCTGCCACTTGGACTTCTTGACTCCCACTGTCATTTGCCCAAAACTGACAGAGAGATGACTATCTATGTTAAAACTGAGTACATTTATGAAAAGAGGAAATAGTGCAGACCCAGCATAAAAATATTTCTGCAAATTCTGAAATCTGTGTTCATTGTGTAGCTGTAGTTCAGGTTGTGAAGTGCTGGCTACTGAGATGGAATTATTCTGGACATGTATGTATACTATACACATGTATGGAACAGTATGAAAAAAAAAAAAAAAAGGAAAGAAAAGGGTATTAGCAGGGCTGAAAACTAACAGTTTAAACTAACATAGCTGACAGGCAAAACTGAGGGAACTCAAGTGGATAGACAGGTAAAGCATCTGAAAGTTGTAAGCATATGAAATGTGTTAAGTACTGTTAATGAAAAAGAGGTTATTTTGTTTCAATTTTCTTAAAATTTCAGTATTCTGAATAACAGTTTTGAACTTCATGTCTGGAGAGCAGAATTTGGCAGCTGTAATCCAGTGTAATAGGATCTTAATCTAGAAATTGCAATGAAAACATAGAATTTGCTAAAAAAAAATACAATCTTCAGCATGAGTGAGGATATCCAAATCTGTTTCCATGTCTTATTTTTCACTAGCTCTTCTTATTTTAAGATAGAGTAACTCTATTGAAGGGTGAAAATGCTGAACTCTGAAGCAATAAAAAAATGGAAACTAATATCCACAATTGTGAATACAGAAAAAAAAATATTTTCATAATTTACATCAGTCTCACCATAGAAAAGTAAAAAATGGAGGCAAGATAAATAGAGACAGTTCAGTTATATTCCGAGAAAGCTTTCACTTCAGCAACGAAGGAGGTCATGATTTAGATGCTGCAGAAATGCTTGATATTTTTTGTTGGTTGTCAGTTTTATATTTTTAGTAACAGCTTAAGTAGGTAGCACCTTTTAAAAAACAAGGTATGGTTGGACGCTGTGAAGCAAAACATCACTGAAACAGCATGAAGGTACACTTCCAGTCTGATTTATCTTGGTTGATAGAAGATAACTGCCTCGTGTCTGCTTTTACAGGAAGCAGTTGATATACTTGATGAATTATGCTAAAGCTTAAATTCCATCTTCGGACAATGGTACATTGTTCTTGTTACTTGCAGGATAGCTGTAATATATTACAGCAGGATAACATCCTTCTTGTGTCCATCCACCTGAACCATTTCAATTCTCATCCATTATGCACCTAGAGAAGTGAAAAAAGCACCTTTTTCTCTACACAGTCTGTAAATTATGAAACATTGTACAGGCAGATAATGTGAATGATTAAATGAAATGAAGAGATATTTCACAAAAAATGGCTCATTCTTCTCAATCATAACCACAACATGGTGTATCAGATCAGAAAATGATATCAAATGTGAATTTTCTTATTCTGATACCTGGTAAGAAATATTGCCATTTCCCATGTACCAACTTGTCAATATTAGATTATGAAAATAAAACTGTTATAATGGATATTTTTATCCACACAAAAGATACTTTTTTGAGAATCATGTTATATTTTATTCATACATATTATATAGCTGAAAATCTATAATAAGACTACACAATGAAAGCACGACACTGTCAACAGTCACATTTTGAATACTGTGGCAAAATTAAATTATGTCAGTTGTTGAAAATATAAATGTCTTTCGTGATCATTGATTTTGTTAATGTTAGCTTGATTGAGCTTATTCATTATCCTACTTTTTAAAATAGTGAGTTATGTCAGGAAATATTTAACAGCTTTTACTTCTTTCTACTTTGCCATTCATTCTTTGCAAGCCTGAATAAAAATTATTTTTCAAACTATTTATTTCCTAAGACTACTCCATTTACACACTTCTCCAAACTATAGTGTGCAAGAATAATAAAATGTTAATTTCTGCATTACTGAGTAAGACTTATGAAACTTTTTTTGGGTTCTAAGTTAGAAACTATTTGGCATGATATTATCTGAACAAATAGACTCTAGACAGACAGAGTCTATCTAACCTAACCCTAACCCTAACCCTAGCCTGATAGTCTAAAAGACCTCTAATATTTTTATGAAGAATTACTTCACTGTGTGAGTACAAGATTCATGTTCAAGCAAGGACCTGCTGGTCAAGTTGAGGGAAAATAAGGAAAAGTATAAGCAGTGGAAGCAGGGATAGGTGGCATGGGAGGATTACAGAGGTGCTGTCAGGATATGTAGGGATGGGATCAGGAAGGCCAAGGCACAGGTAGAATTAAACATGACGAGGGATGCAAAAAACAACAAGAAGGGTTTCTTTAGCTACATAGGGCAGAAGAGACAGGTGAAGGAGAGTGTTCCCCCTCTAATGAATGGAAAGGGAGAACTGGCCTCCTCTGATGCGGAGAAGGCTGAGGTACTTAATGAGTTCTTTGCCTCGGTCTTCACTGCCGGTCAGGCTGCCCAGGTCTCTCATGCCCCTGAAAATCCAGGTGGGGATGGGGGAAGCAAAATCCTGCCCATTGTAAGAGCAGAGCAAGTCCGACACTACCTGATGGGACTGAAAGTGTACAAGTCTATGGGGCTGGATGGGATGCATCCCAGGGTCTTGAAGGAGTTGGCTGATGTGGTTGCTGAGCCGCTCTCCATCATATTTGAAAAGTCGTGGCTGTCAGGCAAGGTCCCCGGTGACTGGAAAAAGGGAAACATCACTCCTATTTTTAAGAAAGGG
>VXAV01006937.1:10854-33862 GCA_013399715.1 Alectura lathami | reverse complement strand
GGGCTTTTGCCACCTCCTGTATCTCTTCTATTGAGATAATCCTTCCTTTCTTCCATTGCATTCAGTGTTATTGCTCTGCCTCTGCACTGCTCTAAGGCAGGTTCCCAGTCATTCTGGTTTAAGTTGCTTGAAGTCATGGGAGTGCATATGACTTCGAGCTCAGCCTCAAGCATTGCTTGCTGATGTTGAAAGCTGTTAACATTAGAGGACTCACAGACCGAAAACAAAAAAAAACCAAAAAATAACCCAAACAAACAACAAAACCCAACAATAGCACAACCCAACAAAAAACAACCTGAAAAATCCTTGGTCTCATAGATCTCCAGTGTCCCCGCATCTCCTACTGCCTTTTCTCAACCTCTTCCCATTGCATGGTATTCCAGTGCAGACCTGATCTTTAAGGTCTGTAAGACAGTTTCTTCTACATGAACCAAATCCTCACTCTAGGAGTGAGTTATTTTGCAGTTCTTCTTTTCACGGAAAAGGAGATAAGAACTATAACAGTATCTGCCCTAGCTGCAAGACTTCTCAGGCTTTTGAGGCACCAAGATCCAAATATACACTAACAGAAGTGGATCACCTGTATTACATTTCCTAGTGATGCACATGCCTCAGTGTCTGTGTTTTCTTTTTAATAGGCTGATACTTAAAATCACAGTCAAAATTTTTGACTGCAGTGGTCACAAAAGTCACTGCAGAATAGGTGGGGTCTATATAAAGGTGTGTTTACTGCCAGAGATCATCCTGAGATTCATAGGAAGCATTTTAAACATTCTTGAAAGCCAGTTTAACTAGCTTTATGCTTTATAGTCTTTTCTTCACTGTGTTAGGTGTTTCTGAATTTTAAGTCCAGGCTTTTGGTGACTACCTTTGAGTGACAGATGAAGTAGTAACTCTCTTGTGGTGTGGTTACCACTGTTTAAAGTGGTTCATGGACATCCCCTTCTATTTCTCCAGCAAGGTGAACTTTCTTCACCTCATATATGCTATTACATTTCCTTGATCCTAGACCTCACCCATGTATTTTCTATCATCTGCCTACAGTCATCATACATTCCTCTAACTTCTCTTGTTCAGAGATGCTGCTTCATCTGAGTTATGTTTTGTTACTTTGTGGAATAGCTGATGTCAGAAACCATTAAATCTGCGTCTCAGTATACTGTTCTATACTGGCATCATAGGTTCGTCTCCCGTATGTCTCCTATTGCAATTTTTGGCTGCAGGGTGAAGGATAGTGGAGTGTTATCCTCTGAGTTTGGGCCTTGGATTATGGTCCTATCATTAAAGTGACATTTCTGGAGTTATCTGCTTACTCTTCTGCAGATTTGGGGCGCTATTCAGTGTTGAGGCTATAGTAAATATATGATGCTTTTAGACTGATCTTCCCAAAGACAAGTAACTGTCAGTAGAAAATCTTCCAATTTTTTTTTTTTTTCTCTTAGATTTATCTTGATTTAAGCAATGTATTGAAAATGCATTTTAATTTTGTGTGCACATTTCAATAGCTGCTGTGAGTCCACCAGTACAATTCTTTCAGGAGCGAGAACATCAATGGCTGAACTGGGAGGGTATATTGATACTGTTGGTGTTACAAATATGGGTTGTTTGTAACTAGACCAAAAGTGTAATTTTTCTAAATTAAAATATATTATAGACTTCAACAGAAAAGTGATTTTATTTTATTTTTTCCCCTGATAAAGGTAAGCTANTTTTTTTTTTACCCCACTTAGTTTATGTATTTGGGAAATGCTTCTCGTAGAAGGTTGGCAGTTTCATGAAGTATTGTGTGTACCTTCATGTGCACTTAACTCATTCTAATGCTGCAGCCCTTTGGGCAGTTACAAATGCAAATATGGAATCCTGTTAAAATCAACACAAGTCTTTGCAAAACTGGAGCTGAGATCAATGCCAACACCATTTTTGCCCCTGTACTGTATGAATGGTTTTCACTGGGATGTTAGGGCAATCATAGCAAGCATAGCTTGTTTTCATTGAAGCATAATGCACACAAAATGGAATTCTTCCAGAAGTTCTGTTCTGTCAAATTCAAATTTATTTAAAAAGAGGTTTTGTGTGGGGAAATGGACATTGTAGTTGAAATTGATTACAGAAGTGGCTATTTCAAGGGACAGTTTCTTAGTAGCTTGTGTTTTCTCAACACAACTCATTTCTGTTGTTAAAAATGGTATTTTCCTGCAGGCCTGCAGTAGTGTTTGAAACAATCGAAATAAAAATGCATCTAATAGATCAATTATGAAGAAACTGCCTTTTCTCTGGAAGTGAGCGCATGGGACAAAGTGGCTGCTAGTGAGAATCAGTACACGCTCTCATTTGTTGCATATTGGTAGTTACAGAGACCACAGCCCCCTCACTCCCCTTAGAATAACTGTAGGCTGCTGAGAATGACTGACTTTCATGATGCGCACACAGATTTATTGCACTGCATTTTAAATGATGTATATGGGGGGTTAATTAAAAGTGATTTAATGCTTTGTTGTTAGGAGAGTGTTTCCCATGTTACTGGTAGTTGAAGTCAGAGTCCAGCAATATTTTATTGAAATGGGCCATTAACATTGTCACTGCTACATGCTATTTGTTCAGAAAAGAGGAGATGACCCCTTGTATCATCCAGTCTGCTGATTCACTCTGTGCCTTGCATTATAAACAGACGTCGTATTCCGGCAGAATGTTGTCTTTTGAGATTAGAACTGTTTTGATAGCGTAGCAATTAGAAATGGGAAAGTAGAGCTAGGTACCCTAAACTGTCATTGGAAACATATTTTGTTTTCTGAATACAGAAAGTGAAATGAAGAGCTGAAACCACCTAGAAATGTAGAGAAATGCAACAATTATTACTGTAGGAAGTGTTTCAGCAGTCCAAGCAATGTATTTATTTGCCTAGTGGAAACTCAGAGCCATGCAGTATGTTGCTAGGAATAAGTATTTAGGTGGTACAACAGGCAACTTTCAGAAGTGCTTTGAGAATGCTGTACTGAATGAGGGGTGTAGGGCTGAAGGGGTGATTGGTTCCTACTAATCACTGACGAAAAGGAGCACATCATACACAGAAGGTTATTTCTATATTACTGTTGTGTTAGTTGGTGATGCTTTCTAGATTTCAGTGACTGACATCGTATTGTGATGCCACCTTTCTTAACGGGAGAAAAAAAAAATCAGCATAAAACATGATCTAAAATGCTTAAGGACAAAGATTTCAGTGATGGCAAGTTTTCCAGTAAATAGAGGTGTATGATGGTTAAGTGCTATGGTATGTTGTTAAGCAAACCCTATTGCTGACTTTTGAAAAATTGACATTCCATCAGCCTGAGGATTTGCAACCACATATCTTGCAATATTGGCTGTTTTAATGACTTTGTAATGTTTCAATGCATAAGCTTGTTATTGAGCAGGCTTGGGTGAAACCTCTGTGCTTAGTGAAAGGATGGAACAGAATGGCTCAGATACATTTTACACATTTCAGCTTTGCTGGAAGCTTACTGGCACATACAGTGTTTGTGTGGGGACTGATGGGTAACTGAAGATGTGTTACAGACCAGCATTTCAAATGGAAGATTAATATTGCACCCTTAAAAATGCAAGCATTTAAGGCTGCTTGGATAAAGGCCAGCACATATCCCAGTGCATTATTATTTCTGTGTACTTTAACCAATAAAAAAAAAAAAAAAAGCAGCTATGTAAAGTAGTCTGTTGCCACAAGAAAACAAGAATATGAATGGAAAAAAATGGAAAAAACAAGTGGAGGAAAAGCTAAAACAAAAGCCCTTAACTTTCTTCAAACTGTTCTGTTTTCTTGAAGTAAATCAATGCTGTAGAGAAGTCGAACAAAGCTTTAATCAGTGAAATAAATTTTAAAAGTCTTTACCCTTGCTGGTGTGTTAAGTTCCCGTGATGGTTCCCCAGTGATTTCAGTGTGCCTCGGGTTAACTGACTCCAAGCAGATGCTATAGCAACTGTTCATCCTCCCACCTGGATTGTAATTCCCTAACAATGGGACAGGAGGAGAGTGCCTTAAAAGAAGTAAAACACCAACTGCTCCACCATGTAAATAACAGCAATTATTCAGCCACAGAAGGTTTTTATGGAACTTTATAATTAAATTCTTTCAGAACTGACGCATGCAGTTAACGTGCAGGGCACAAATATTGCTGGGTGCTAGAATGTAACAGTAATAAACTCCTGCTGACAGATGAATCCTCACATAAATTCGGCAAATGTCTGGGAAAGCTGCAAAATGAGAATATTTTAAAACCTGTGTTTAGGTACAGGGCTCACCTGCAGAAGGGACACTGGAAATATGAGGGAAACTTGATAATGCTGATAAAACCCATAATGGCCAGAAAATGAATCAGTTTCCTAATTGCCAGCAGACAACTGAAGGTGGTGTTGGCTGCAAATGATCCTGTATTTCTCTTGCAGTGGAATACTTACTTGTTTTAAGCTCTGAGGGTGAGGTCTTAAATATTCCCATCCAGAGGTTCCTGTGATGTTAACGATAAGATTTCTTCTAATGATAAGGTCTTCCAGTGTTTCTGAGGACATTTCTGCGATTTCAGTGCGTTGGAGCCGGTATACATTAATGGAGATGTTTGCTCCTTATTTGTGTGTAATTATTTCTTGTTTTTCTGTAGGGTGCTAAATGTTCCCCTGAGGATTCTTGGGTCAGCAGAGCTCCTGTGGCAAGTGCATATTTGTGCTGTTTTCTGTGACTGCTCTTCTGTACTGTTCATGGAGCTGCTGCTGGTGTCATGCTATTTGCCACTGTTACTACTACCTTTCCATGCAGCAGAATAAAAACAAACAAACAACAACAAAAGCAAAACCCAACACTTACTCAAAATGAGCTAACAAAACCCAGAGTCATTAGATCATTGTTTAATGAGTCACTGATGAGACTGGTACAATCTGTATCAACAACAAGTCAGCCTTTATCAGGAGGATACTTCAGATGACCTCTTGGACAGATCCCATACGAGGGATTCTGGGAAGACAAAGAATTCAGCAGCTTTATTCCAGCAAGGTATATCATCAGTAACTGGGATTTGCTGCCCTTCAGTCTGTTTTCAATGTCAGATGAAGTGGTAGAGGAAGGGCAAGGATGGGAGGGCTTTGTTTTCAAGTGGAAAATTTACCGGCAGGCCAGAGTGGGCTTGATTCTAGGATATCTATCTATCTTAGGCCAGTCCAAACTAGATTTTGCGAGTCCCAAAGTAAAAGCTTGTCTGTTCACGTATGCATACCCATTTGCACATTTGAACAGGACAGTTCTGTATGGTCTGAAAAAAGCAGTCTTTATTTTCATTGTTAGATTAGCTATTATACTAAGTAACGTTATAGTTTTTAGGTGTGGTCTCTAGTGCAGAATATAACTTGCAAAACTGGACCTGTATTTAAGCCCAAGGTGACTCTCATTTTGTATCTGCAGCTTTGTGTGGAAAGAGACCCTTTGTGTTGCAGAGGTGTTTTGTTAACATGAAGCTTTCCTACCTTTGTGCTTGCTAGTAATAATAATGGTAGTTCTTCTGGGGATCCTTGGATGCCTTAATGAACTTAGCTCCTGATTGTTATTAGGCATTAGCACCTTGATGCCTCAGTAAATGGCTTTGCAATAGGCTATCTGTATTCCTTCCCTGTAATTCTTTCCCTGGAGCAATGCCACATTGGCAGGAGGACAGCCCTGGCCATCAGGAGTGATGCAGTCAGCAAGGGCAGTCATGCACAGAGGCAGCAAGGAGGGCTGCTGGCCTCCACGTGGGACAGATTTCCGTCCCATCAGCAGAGCTGGCTGTGTGCTGGCTCAGGTGTGAGGAAGAGGGTTGGTGTGGATGTCTGGAGGTCAAGTCAGGGACTGCTCTCATCCTGCAGAGGCATGCAGAGACTTCAGGAGCACAGAAGGGCAGAGACTTTCAGTTAGACCAAAGACTGACATCAGCCTTTCCTCTCACTCCTGCAGCTGTGGTCCACAGCAGGTCTGGGGCAGGGTCACCTGTCCTGGAAATCGTTCCACCTCGTCTTTGCTGTGTCTAGCTTTGATGCCTCAGCTACTGGGAATGCTGAGAAGAGCACTTAGTACTTGCACAGCACTTTGTGCATCTGAAGCTCTTCACAAACATCAATTAATTATGCCTCACCACCTCCTTATGAGGCAGGTATTTATTCCAGCTGAGTGTTTGCATTCATAATTAAAGGTGTGCTAGACAGAATCCTGCTGTCAATCAGCCTAACTGACTTGGGTCTCTAATTCCCCCAACCGAGTTCAACTTCTCAAAGTAGATGTAAAAGTGGGGCTCAGCACAAACAGTTCATGGAACTGAGGCTTTAGCAGCTTTGCAGCAGAGGTGTTTGAGGCTGCAGCTGGGCAAAGTGATCAGGAACTTGGAAGGCTCCATGAATCTGTTACTGTCTGAAAACTGCTTGCAGCAGCTCTGCAGCCCTTGCTAAGGTTGTGCAGCCCAGCTTTTTGTGGAGTTCCCTTTGTTTCCACAGGGCCGTGGGGAAGCATGGGGGGAGATCAGCAAGGGCTGTGGGGAGGCTGCTCTGTGCTCAAGGAAGGGCACAGGCTTTCTCATCTAGACTCTTGTTCTGTTAGAGAATGACAGCTCCCCTTGTCTTGCACGAGGCCATCATGTAAGCTGCTTGAGGCTGACATGCACCAACATCAATGTTTCTTACGTGTCTTGGTGTAGTGCTGAATGGCAGTTAATGCCTGGAGTGCCAGGAGATGGTACTCAAAGGATGAAACGTTCTGTCTGGGATGCATGAGTTTAAGGGCAGTTGGAGACTGACAAATGATATTTTTAGTTATAACTGCATAAATATATCAGTGCACATAATAAGCATTATGTATATGTTACTTACTAGCCAGCCAAGGGCACTGCAGTGAACTCGGGTCAGGAGTCTGGCAGATCCACCAGGCTTTGTGCATCTAGTGTGGGACTCATATACTCCCCTCCCTCCTTGCATACACCCCATGCTCAGCTGTGTGCCACAGCTCCAGGGGTGTGGAGAAAGAGAAAAAGGTCACAGAGGGGTGTCCTGATCTGGCAAGGGCTGCTGAGGGGAAATCCTGGGCTTAAAGACATGCCTAAGAGCTTGTTTGCCACAGCTTGCCCTAGACCTTTTCTGCAACTCTCCAAAGGACTGGAAGGCATTTCAGAAGCTCACCGCTCCATCCTGTTCCAAGGTAAGATGCCTGTGGCACCCCTGCCAGACCCGGCCAGCTCATTCTTGAAAAACTTGACGAATAAGGCCCATGTGCTTTTCAGGCAATTAGAAATAGGACTCTGCTCTTCTTACTGTCGGAAAGGGTTTTCTAATTTTCTGAAGTGAGTCTCCTGACAAAATCTTAGCTCATTGCTTCTGCTCACATCCAGGATGGGTCTGGAGAGCAGGTTATTTATCCCTTTTCTCTTTGCAGCAGCCTTTCTGCACCTGAAGTTTGTTCCATCCACAGTCACTTCTTGGGACTGGGGAGATAACAGGAGTAAAAGGTTTGACACCTTCAGTCCTGTACACCAGTAGGCTTGCTGTCATTTTCTCAGGTATTAACAATGGCTTGAGCTGATCAAAACTCCTCACTACCATTGCTATTTAACACAGCCACTGTGGGGCAGCTTCTGGAGCCTCTCCAGGGTGGACTTTTGTGCTAGTAGATGTATGAGCAGGGTGTAAACTGCAGCTTACAAACAAATGAAGAAATCCATTACCTTTCCTAAAAATTTGGCTGCTGAAAGCCATCCTTGTGGAAATTCACAGTGAAAGTGAGCAGCAAATAATATTTCTGCAGTTGCTGCAGAGAAACCATTTTCTTGCCTGCATCCTTTGCTAGAACCTGCACACTTGGCTTTAAAAAAATAGATGTGGCTGTAGGCTGCTGTCAAGTGTTACAGTATGAAATGCGTTTCAGAGGGAAAGAATGACAATATGAAAAAAGTATAATTTGGAGAATGTTTTCCATTTCACTTTCTTTCTCTCTCTCTCTTTCTCTTTCCATTTTGATAACATTTCTAACATGAGGTTCATCAAACAGCTGCTAACACCTGGAAAAATCACATATCCAGGTGAAGTTCTACACGTTTTTTATTAGTGTGTGCTCACTGTTTCAGTGGCTCTCTGTAAAATTGTGCCCTTGCAATTTTAGGGAATTAAAGCTTGACACTGTATTTTGTTATGCAGCATGTGAGTGTGTGTTGATTTGGATTCTTCTATGTGTTTATACATATTTCATTTTTTTCCATTGATTCTGATTTCTCCCAAATACTATGCTGCTCACAATGTCAAGCACTCCAGAAGATTTTTCCATTAACTAGAGTGATACAGCTTCACAGTGCTGTGGTGTCTTGAAGTGTCTCTTGAAGTTAAGAGCCTTCTACGTAATTCTAGCTTTCTGAAAACACTTTGGGTATTTTAGAAAAAACCTCCTCTCATTCTGTGACTGTGTTTAGATGGAGTGATGTCCACAAGATAAACAAGGCAAGCACGTCCTGGGTATGTATCACCCATCTGTAGCGTTTGTCACAATTTGGGACTGTCTGCTCTGTGTGAGATGCCCTTGGGTGCAAAGCTGTAGCCAAAGCATGGGAGCCGCACACAACTACCGATGGGTAGGTGCTAAACTCCTGATATTAAACTTCAACATCTCCAAAACTTAAGAGAAATGTGCTGTAAGCCTGCAAAACACCCTGTGTAGAAGTGAGCTCATTGTGCTGTCATATGAGATATCGTTCAATTACTGGATGAGCCAGTCACAGGGCTTTTATCCACTTCTTTGCACACTGCTGTCTTCCCTTCCAGGTATGTTATTACGGTTTCTGGGGGAAGGCGCCATGGCCCGAGAAGGCCACCGGGTGGTGCTCTTGGCACAAAAATGGGAGAAGTTGGTGCTACCATGTACTGCTCCCGCCCTGGAATTGGCTTCACAGGGAGGTTTTGCTTTGCTTTGGCTGCAGCCTTAATTTACGAATAAACAGTTGGTTTTGAGTTTTTTTTTTTTTTTTTTTTTCTTCTTCTACAGGGTGCACTAAAGTCCCCTGACTTTGAAATGCATCCAGAAAAAGCAATTTAAATATAGAGATCTTCTTCCAGTATCTCCAGAGGGGAAAAAAGGCCCAGTTTCGAAACAGGAATCTTCTTGACACCCCCTTGGGAGGTAGAAAGGTCCAGAGGATGTCCCTGATGATTTCCCTACTTCTATGTGATAGAGAGCTGGACTGCTGTGTGTGCCAGCATTGCTTTTGAGACACACAACAAAGTTCCAGTAGAGTGTCTCGGCCCTCTGGGCATCACATGCCAGTGCTGAGCCAGATCCCCTAATCATCTCTATGGAAACAGAACCAACACCACAAATGTGATTACAAAGGCATCCTCCTTTTCTCGTCCGTCTGGTGTCCCTCGAGGTATCCCAGCTTTAGGAACCAGCTCTGCTCCCCATTTTTTTTCCTATTTTTTGTCTCCTTGGGAGATGTCCACCAAGATTTGTGCCTGTTGCCAAGATGAGCAGAAGAGCTGTCAGTGAGTTGCCATCTGCCACCATCCAAGGAGGATCCAGACAGAGGAGAGCAAGGGGACAATCTTGTAAGTCATATCTCAGAGTGATAAATAGATCGAGGGTGGATGGAGATAAAATGTGGAATTTTGTTCTGCATCTTACTAAGCTCCGTGGGCTGTTTTCTTTTCTTTGAGTCAGAACTGAGGAGCTTCATCCCTGTACCGTGCTAAGGCTGACCCTGCACTGCTGGAGCTTGGATAATGTGATGCTGGATTCTCTGAGCTGGGGTAGGCAGGACACAGCTGAAAGAGGGATTTTAGCCCCAAACAGAGTCTCAGCAGCCCCAGCCAAACACTTTTCTTCCAATGTCTTCCTTCTGTTAGGAGCAAACACTTGGTTTTATTACACTCTGCCTCTTTGAATTCACTCATTTCCCTCAGAAGCCTGTGATATCAGCATGAGATGAGCCACCTGACAAAGAAAGCCCTTTGAGGTGCTGGTGAGCACTCCTCTGCTCACCACAGGAGGTGGCAGCCAAGATGTAGTTGCTACCTGTCATTTCAGGCATGGTGTAGGCTATGTGACAGCAGTGGCCTTTCCAAATTACTGCCTCTGTATGTCTCAGCAGAGAAAACAATGGTGACCAGTACCATTGTCATAGTGAGTTACATTAAAAATGAACAGAAACCAGAAGGGAAATCTGCAGTGTCTGTGTGCAGTCATCCTGTAATGGCTCACTGCTGCTCTTAGCCAGTATCACACAGGGAATTAATTTCTTCCTTTACTCTCAGGCTGTGCTTGGGGAGCCTTAGCTGTTCATATTTCACCTTGCAATGGCTAGTAAAATAATTGCAGCCACCTCTGGTGCCCAGAGACAGCAATACTTTGGGCCATGCCTGGCACATAGCTGGGTGTTATTTAGCCCATGTTTTGAAACTTAATCTCTCACATCCAAGATATAAGCCATCCCACTGCTGCAGCTGCCATCCAGGTAGTGGTGCATTCAGAAACCAGAACTTGAACCTGAGGAAGAAAGGACCACCGCTGAGCTTGTTGGAGTGTGTTTGCTTTGCTAGGCTCAGTAACCTAGCCTTGCACCATGTAAAAAACTTTCTGTGATGCCAAGGAAGCTGTTCTTAGGGATGGGCTAGGGTACATGAGCTGTTGGAGCACTGATATGCAGGCAACGTGATGCTGTTGCAACACCCTATTTAAGTGTATGTCTACAGATCCCTCATGAAAGCTGGCTTTGCAGAGACCCCTGCTCACTGTGCCGACTGCTTTTGCTGTCAGTGTGTGATGCACCCAGCTCTGCAAGAAGCCATCTGAGCTGAAGCTCCATAAGATGCAGAAGATCTTTTCATGTTAGGTAAATTAAGTCCATTTGATTTTTTTTTTTTTTTTGGCTTTTTCAGTGCCTATTTCTTGTCACAAACATTGTGTTTTCCCCTGTTCTCTGACATGCCTATATTTTTACATTCTTCCTTCTTTAAGAACCAAAAAATAAATCAGTTGTTTGTAAGCATTTCAAAAATATATATGGATCTGATTTCAAGTCTGTTGATACAAATAGAAATTTTTATGATGAATGAATATTTATTCTCCCTCCTGATTTACAGTGACTATCAGGCTGTCCTTCTGACCAGTCAAGGCAGGACAGGGAAAAGCAGGTCCTCTGAGGGCGTTTCCCTTTTATCTGAGCACATAGCTAACTTATGGTGGAAGCTGCTGTGGTGTTTGTGCTTGCAGTGCATTGCTTTTTCACAAGAGGTCTCTGTCTACTTCCAAAGCACTGGTGAGCCGAATTCCATAATGAAGAGCCCAGCTTTGTGGGAGCCAACTCAGTGGTTTTTATTTTATTTTATTTTATTTTATTTTATTTTATTTTATTTTATTTTATTTTATTTTATTTTTAAGTGGTTTGGATTGTTGAAATGGTGCTAGAGTAACATAAGATTATTTTGTACATCCCTCTGATCTGTCTTCAGAGAGAATCATCTTGTAGCAACATACATCCTTAAAATTTTTAGATTTTAAACTCAGATGAAATTAAAGTGATCTAGCTTAGACAGAAAATAGGTTATGTGATCTAATAGATCTCCTATGTCTTCTAGTGAATCAAGACTTTTCCAGTTCTTGAAATCAAAAGTACTATTCACTTGCAACCAAAAAATTTAAATTTAAGTTTTTCTTACTTGTGGAAACTCAAACTACCAAAATGAGTGTTGCAAGGTCCTCAGCAGCCGAAACTGGTTCCTGCGGCAAACAGCTCTGTGTAAGCTGCTTGCTTTTTCTACGCACTTCTGCCCCGTGTTCTGCTGCTAGTGGAATTCAGATATACACAAAAGTAGACAACACTCTGTGAAGGTGGTGAGTAGGGCAGATTTTTGTTTATTTATTTTAAATTTTTCTGCTCTCAGTAACAGGTGGAAATTGGAGTGTTCCCTGTGCAGCAGTGCTGGCAGGGCCCAGTCCTGCAGACATATGGCCTGAGGGAGGACTCTGGCCTGAGGCCCTCAAGGTGGCCTGCTCCTGCTCTGGCTGTGGGTGCTGAGCTGGCAGGAACCTCTTCCTCTTCCCTCATCTCATCTGGGTTCTTGGCACTGCTGATTGAGTCTTGGCAAAACACACGAGCCTGAGGCCTTGCGGTTTCGAAGGCCAGTGGTAGGCATTAAAATTTCCTGAGAAATCCTACGGTGGGCGTTAAAGGCTGCATCTGAGGGCAGGGGCCTGCATGTGCATGGGTGGGGGTTACATTGGTGTAACTCTGATGTAAGTAAAAAGACATTTGGGTATTGAGAAGACTCATAACTGCAGTAATTTGGCAGTCTGGAAATTAAAGGACTAACCTGAGTAGTTAGTAAGTAATTTGCTTTAAAAGAAATTTACTGTCTAGTGTACATTTTTAATACGAAATGATGTTACTGCTGATGCTTTTGTAAAGGGGTGCAGGAGTTCTTCACATGCGCAGCTTAGGGGGAAAAAAAAAAGCCACATATGAAACGTAATTTTCTTTGCAAGCCTAAGGGCAAAAGTGGCCAGAACTCTATGAAACCACAAGGAAAATATCTATGTTTGTGCTACAGGCATTTTTTACCTGATGTGAATGTTCAGGCCAAGAGAATAATGAGGGTGAACTTCCAAGATTTGCTGTGGAGATGTGATTTAGAAGTAGGTCAGTGCAGTGCCCAGAGGACAAACCTAGTAGCTGCTAGGTGTCAGATGTGTCCCTGTGACGGGACTGAGGTTATAAGAACAAGGTGCAGGGTCTGAATTCTGTATTAAAAAAAGGGAATTTGCTGAGCCTCTCTATGTCTACGCCACTTGTGAGCATCTGCTCCTTCTGTAGACTGCTGGAAGGTGGGTTTGATAGCCTGCTTTGCAGAGTACTGAGTTGCTTTCAGGGAGTACATTTTGGAGGGAAACATTTGGAAAGACTTTTGTTTTATTCCACCCAAGTGCATCCAAAACTGAGGAGTTTTAGGGGTTATATAGTTATTAGTCTTAGATTAGAATCCTAGTCTAAGATTAGGAAATCTTAGACTAAGATTTCCTTAGTCTAATAAAGAATATTGGGAGCAAACACATTTTGCTTCAGTCCTTTACAGGTTTGGAAAACCCAGAGGAGCTTCAGAAGACAAAACAGAGACTCCTCTACTTCCTCAGTGTCTCAACCTGTCTCTGTGCTACAGGCACTGATTTCAAGTTGGGTTAGAGCTGCAGTTAATTTCCTACAAATTTCCTAACTGACTCCCATCACACCTCAGATCTGGGCTGATACTATGTTGATACACTGGACTATATCTACAGATTTATTCCCAGGCCTTTTCTTTACTGTTGGCTTTATAAAGCCGGGGACGGGGGACGGTGGAAAAAGAGCAGAAAAAAAAAAAGAACAGAACAAAACAGTGGCTGTAAGACACTTAGTGAAGAATAAAAGCCATCAACATGTAAATATATGGGGGCTGAGATCAGCCACACTCAAAAGTTCACAAGAATAAACACTTCAGGATTGGATCCTTTAATCTGAAGATATAAAACTGTTGTGGGAAAATAAGGCTGTCAAGTAATCTCTATTAGAAAATCATCTGATTGCACAAGCACAGACAATGCCTGGCTTATAGCAGGCTTTATTATCTAGTTATATTTGGGTTTGGGACTGCATTTGTCCTGCCTTGAATGCAGCATAAATGACAATATGGTTCTGCTTGAAGATATGGAAACCCCTAAGCTTTATGTAGGCTTTAAATGCTGAACTCTGCGTTTATCTATTTCCATTTGAAAAGGCACCTGAGTTTAAATATTGAATCTGACTTCTTTCAGCTCTTAAAAGAAAAAAATAAAACAAAATGAGTTTGAAAGGGAATCAAATATAACATTTTAAAAAAGTCCTCTGAGTGGTTTCTGTTTTTTCTCTCTCTGACTTGCAGGACAAGAACTTAAGCTCTGCTGGTTTGATTGATAAGATAAAGTTGCAATGTGTTATCCTGTATATATCTCTGATAATCCTTTGCTAGATGTAGTGTCACATCTGCCAAAATGTTAAACATAAAATATTTTTATATGACATCTTTTATCTCATGACATCCTGTGAAGCACTGAAATGGAGCTCAGAACTTCCAGATGACGGGCTGGGTGAGTCATGATTTCAGGGAGGAGTGAAGGATTTCAGATTTGGATCCACAAGCCTGAGCCTCTTCTTTTGCTCTCCTCTCCAGTCAGGAAAATTTCTAAAGTGTCACAGGAAAAGTCTACTTGACTTGCATGGTTTAAATCAAATCATGATCAAAGCATTTCCTTGATTCATTATGGGCACCTAATAAACTGTGGACTGTATGTTCAGTACCAGTATTAGCAATACAAAAGATAAACCTGTTACTAGATACTTACTAGTACTAGTTACTAGATGTTAATTAATGCCAATAAATGTCTAAACTCCCTCTTATAACTAAACCTTCTTAACACTGATTCCTTTCCTCAAGTCTCTTGGGGGTACTCCCCAGCTCCTGGCTTCTGTTTGATCCGGTCTTAAGCAAAATTTGCTGTTATTCATTTCCTTGTCCAAGATGAATTTTGAGACAGGCACCCTCTCAGCGCAGGGGTCTCAGGTCTTTGTTCACAAGCACTGTTGACTCTTACATCCTTCTCACATCATCCCTTGTTACCCAGGCCCCCTCACCAAAGGTGATGTGCAGGTGCCCTCACATTGGTGTAATATTTTTCCCTAGAATTGGAAGTCTAGGCCCTCATCCCAGCCGGGATTGTTTCCTGGGTTAAAATTAGTGGGATAGCTTTCCTTGCATTGATTCTGGTGCAGGTGAGGCCCTGCTGGCTAGATGGTTCCCTTAGCGCTCCATGCTCAAGCACACACGTTTGTTATTGGATCCCAAAGAGCTGGTGTGGTGAAGTCCTGCCAGAGATAGCAGCGAGGTTTTTCCACTTCATGGGAGTATGGAGGCAAACAAAAGGAGGTGCCAGAGAATACTTTCCTGAGTTTACCTTCCTTGCAAGCAAGTCTGATGTTTCTGGTCTAGAGACATCATAAAAGATACCCATTAAATATACCTGGTATTAATAAAGCTCTTCAGACATCAGTTCAGTAAGCATCAGGCTGTTCTTAGGGAAACATGTATTCCTTGAATAAATATGCATCAAACTCTAATTCCCGTGGTGCAGGTCAGTCCTTCTAAGTTATCTATTTTCTGTGCAGCTGCTTAGATTTTTGTGTGTGCTCGAGTGAATCTTTCGTTTAACTCAATGCTGGAGATGATGAAAAGCTTCCTTAATATCTTTACAAAGAAACATAACTACAGTCATCTACCCACTGTGATCTAGAGAGCTTTACAAGCAAGCATGTATTTATCCTGCAGTGAATGGTTCTGGCAGTACTCAGGGGTGATACAGCTGTGATAAAGCACTTTGTAAGGATAGCTTCTCTTAATGTCCTTTGTCTATTCAGAGCTGCAGGGAATGAGGAACGTCCTCCGTTTCATTGTCTCACTGTCCTGCCTTGAACCTGCAGTCTCTCCCATGTCGGGAGCTCCTGGTGTTTTCATCCTCCACTGTTTTCTTCCTCTGCAGATGGAAAAGCACAGCTCCACTTCTTCAGCAAAATGGCAGCAGAGGTACTTGTGAATGGCAAGGGAGCTGTTTTCCTACCGCCCCTGCACTGCAGCCCTGCAGAGCATTACCCTCAGTCGCCCTCCATCTCCTCCACTTCCCTCATGTCTTGCTCTCCTTCCATGTAGGTGTTCATGTTGTACATTCTGTTTGCACAGCCTTCTGGGATACATTTTGACCACAGTACTGCAGGCAATGGCTCTGTGTATTGCTAATGATGTTGCTTGGGAAACAAACTTGCTGATTCTCTATTCCAGCAAAATCCCATAAGGAGTGTAAATAGTTTTTATTTATGTACTGGATATGATGACAGAATACTGGTATATTTGAGATAAGATGAAATAAAATAAAAAGGAAGACGATCTGTTTTCTCTGGGTTATAAGTATATGAGAACATGTATGTCTACCTCAGACCTGAAATGAACCCAGACACTGTGCTTGGCAGAGTGACTGAGTAGTTCAGGTATTCATGAGAAGAAAAGGAAAGTGACTTAGCAGTGAAAGGGCTCCCAATCTCTAGCCTAAGTTAAGAGTAATTAAGGGCCTAATCTAAAAGCCAGTGGAGGTCAATGAACGTTTTCTGTGGTTAACAGAGAGATCCTTCCAGAAAACTTTATCTACTTTTTCACTCCTGAGATGAAATAGGGTATGTGTTTGCATGGGCTGCTGCATGGAGACCTTATATCTGGGGTACCTGGCATCTTCCCTGACCACGACTAGGGCCATCTCTCCCCTCCTTTCTACTTGCTTAGTGACTTTGTCCCTTTAATGCATGCTGGGGCATTTTGAAGAGCAGTGATTATGTATTTTCCCTGCAGCTGAGGTCAGGGTGTGCTGCAGACCTTGGCTTAGCATATATCCCTCAAAGGTTCTTTCAGGGTTTAAGGCTAACCTGCCTAGGAAGGAAAGACCCTCATTATTTCTGTGCTGTAAGGTGAAAATTTTGTCTGAGAGCAGGCTGAATGAGGTAATTTGCTGGCTGTATCTCCCATTCAGAGCATGCATGCATGGGGGCACAGGGTTAAACTACTCCTATATCTGGTGAGATTTGGTCATGTTGACCAGGTTTTCCCTGATAGTGCTCTTCTGCAGGTGATTGAAAGCAGTGTGATCCCTTTTGCTCACAATGACAGAGGTGAGCAGAACCCAAAGTCCTCAGTGAAGGCAGCAGCAGAGCCAGAGCTAAAACCCTGGAGTTGGACGGGCAGAACCAGAGCAGCACCCCTGCTGTGGGAGGCTGCCTTGAATCTGCCCCATCTCTGCCCCTAGGAAGTCACTAATGCATCGTGAGCACTTGTTTGCAGGGAGGCTAGCATGCTGTCCATTGACAGAGCAATTTAACTATTAGGCAAATCTGTCTTTGATGGGAAGCCTATCTGATCTGTTAAAATGAGTGCTTGCAGCACATGCAATGGCTTGAATTTTGACCTTGCTATAAACAACAATTTATTACAAAGTGAAGCGTGCTATAGAATACATCTGAGCTACCCACAGTCAGCTGGGAGTGTTCCTTCGCAATATCTTCTCCTGGGATACGGGGATTTTCAACATATTCTTTTCTTTGCAGTCAATATCCTATTAACGTGATAACAAAACCTAATGACTGCAATTTAGCACTGGCTCTGAAGTGAGGTAACCAATTTGCTTACCTAATGATATAATCGATAGGCACAGAAATGTGCAAGGGCAAGTCTATGTTTTCTGCTTGCTGCTGGCAAGAAACCCAGTGATGCAGCTTGGCGAATTACACGAACTGCCTGTTGTGTGATTTGAGAGTCATTAAAGAATTTTTTTTTTTTTTTTTAAATCACCTCTCTTTTAGGGAAGCTGCCAAATCATTTTGGAGGGCAGAGCAATGCCCCTAATCAATTGTCATTGGCAAAATACCACGTTGCATTGCTTATGGTCATCTTGTAGCACATACAGGTATTTTTTTCCTACTGCTTCTGTGGTTAGTGAGAGACCTGCGGGAAACTCTTCGCTGGGTTCCCCAGTGCTGAGACTTTTCTCAGTAGTAGCTAAACCAACACTCAGGGCTTTTATTGCATTTCAGGGACGTTTCTGTTCACTTGAAAACATTAACATTGTTCACTAGGAACTGCAGAAAATATAAAAAGACTTTTAATCTCTTTGCTAAATCAGCACGAGCAGATGATGCTTCCTCACTGTGCATGCTTGCCCAATCCTCATTGTAGTTTGGGAGCGTCTTGATCACTTCAGTTGCGGGTGTTAGTGACGATCTTTAGCCCCATCATTTTATTGGCCATTTTATCAAAACAGTCTTACCAATTAATGCGTGCCACTTCTGTGCCCAGGGAAGGTGGCAAGCTCAGCATACCTGCAGCATACCATGCAACGCTCTGGTGACTGTGGTCACTCTGACCATCGCTGAGTCAGAGTCAGACTTTTGTGTTTGCCTTACCTAAATGAAGTCAACGGAGAGGGAGGTGATCCTTGGAAGACGCCAGCAAGCACCCAGGTCTTTGGTTCTGAGTTCCCCGACCTCCCATTAATGACATGGCACTTTCTGCTTTAGTCTGCCTGGGAGGGAGGTGAGGTATCAGCACCTTGCATGGAGTTGCTGGCTAATGTTTGTCTCAAATGCAGCTCTCACCTCCTCCTGTCACGTTTCTATGCTTTTCCAGCCAGCTCCGATGTCCTCAAAGGTCAGAGATGTTCCGCAAAGCTTGTAATGTTTTTTGGGCATCCTTTCAGAAGAACACTGATATCTGTTCTGAAATTGATGAGACTTAAGCATGTTCTAACTTTAATTGCATATTTATGACACTTTATTTAACAAGCATGTGTTCCTGAATGGTGCCATTTTCTGCTATCTTATATTAATAGACTGTGATAATTTCAGGGGTACAGGATAATAAAAAGGAAGCATTTTTCATCTGAAAAATTGTTGCTGTCAGCAAAGGGAGTAACTAGAGCATTTTTTTCACTTATTTGGGCAGATTCTTCACTGTCCAACACAGGCAGCTTACAGCAATTATATTATTTTGCATTGCTATTCTTTCAGTTAGATGTGGATTGATAAAACTTGGGACAGTTATTTGGAGATGCATCACATTAAGTTCTAAAAAGATTAACTCTCCTGGGGGGGGCAAAAATAAGAGTAAGAAATGAGTAGGTGAGAAAACAAAAACAATGAGTAGGTGAGTCTAACTCTGGTTGCTTCACTTCAGATTTGGGATAAAATAGGCTGAGAACTGCTGTGTATTGCCGTAAATCTATATTGGAAAGAGTTTATAGTTTCATTGACTGTCTTTCATAGTGAAAACATTATCACTGAAGATCATGCCATTAACTGTGCAGGGTAGCAGAGTCCTGTATCTTGTAAGGTCTGGGTGGTGGATGCAACCTCTAAGCATTGGAAATTGCACTGCGCCCTGATCAAGTGTGGTTAGAACTTTCGCTTCTTGTTCTATAATGACATTAATTGTTTGTGTTCAGTACTTATTTCTATTTATTGATCTCATCTGAAATGAGTTTAGAAGTTTTCCATTAAGCGTGTCAGTCTTCTACTTTTTTCCTTAAACTGAATTTTGTGAAACTGCATACATCTTAGTTAATGGTTGTTTTTTTTAAACTTTTTTTTTTTTTTTNCCCCTGGTACTCCTCAACAAGACTCTCAGGGAAAGGAGGTGTTCACCAACATAAAACATTGTTTGCTTTCAACCCATGTCAGGACCTTTTCCTTTTTTTTTTTTTTTTTTTTTTTTTTTTTTCCCTCCCTCTGAGAAGTCAGTCTCTAGCTTCTGTTGTAGGGTCTCTACATTGCATGGAGATGAAAAACTATGAAAGATCTGAGTAAATCCTGGGCAGACCTGTACTGGGATGTGTGATATACTCATTAAACATGTGGTGGTGCAAGACAGAGATCACTACATCTTGGGACATTTTAATGCAAAGATAACGCTGTCTCAGAAGCACACTGCTACTCTTTACTATCTTCTCTAGAGCGGCCACAAGAGCCCATTAAGCTTTTTGCAGACACAAGTTACAATTTGCCTCCATCTGACCGGAGTGGAGTGTTGGCTGTAGCACCAATCGTGCTGACAATGCTGTCTCCCTAAAGTTAACAGGTACACCACCAGCTGATCTTCCGGAGATAACAACCACTGAATTAGACTGTCTCTGGCTGAAAACTAACAGCAGGGAAAGAATAATGCCAAAGACACGTAAGTGTTATGTAGAAGAAACCTTCCCAAAAGATGCACTGAAGGTACTTGGAAAGATTTCCTGCTTTGTCCCTTCTAGACTAACCTGGGGGAGATTCATAATGCATGGAGCAAAACACCTGTCCGGGGGCAAGCAGTCACCTGCAGTCTCCTTTGCGCCTCTTCCTTGTCACCTTTGTAGCTCCCAGTTATTGTGCTGATCTCCTCTCCTGTCTGGCTAGACTCGGTTGAGCCTGCAGCTATTTTTATAACACTCCCCTGAGGTACCCAGTTGGAAGCTGCCTGTTTGCTTGTGTTAATGGAAGCAGACCCAATTATATGCATGTGTGGGAGAAGTTGTTTCCTCTTACTCAAAATGAATCCTGACCTTTCCCAGGGTCTGGCTTGTCTGTTTATTCAATAACACACTACCCATCACGCTAAGGAGAGAAATGGAAAAATCCGCAAACCTGCCCATGACTGTCATCTGTCTTATGTTTAAGCTTTATTAAAGCACAAATATCAAGCAAGCAGATATGACTGTCCAAGTGGACAGGTTTGACCCCTTGGCAGGAGGAGCACTTCAGCTGCAGGATTTGTTGGGAGCAAGCAAAAGAGAGCTCCCACACTCAGCTGGGGAAGCAGTGCTGGGCATGGTGTGAAGCTGTGCTTTTGTTCTGGTCACAATGGTTTTCCTCCCTTGGGGCCAGTCTCCAAGAGGAACCCAGCCTTGTGGGCTGGGTTCTGGGTATCCTAGGGCCAGCAAAGTCTGGTTATGGGTGGGGATGTCCCTAACTTTCATGCCTTGGATCTGTGGTGCCAGTAGGAGAACTGGATTCCTGTACAATGGTTTGCAATAGAAGTGTCATGGAAAGTCAAAACTTGCTTTTGGGCAGGAAGCGAGTGTGTAAATCACACAGGCTCTTTTGAAAATTTTATCCTACAGCCTTCGGCCATGGTAGCTTTAAGGTCAGTTTTCCTCTCATTGTTTAATCCCTGTGTGTATGTGTGTGTGTGAAGATGGGGCAGCTGCCAGCTGCTAAATTACTAGAACAAAGGCAAGTTTTCTAAAACATTTTATGTAACACTTGTTCCCTTTAATTTGATGAATGATTCATTAATGTCTCTGAGATAATTATTGCAAAGGTTATAACCTTTTTCATTATTTGAATGAACACAAAACAACACAAGAAAAAACTCTAGAAGGACATAATTCCTACCCAGCTGGTGCTGCAAGAGGTGCTGTTCTCAGCAATTTGGTTATGTATGCATTGAACAGCAAAATTGTATTTGCCTCCTGAGTTGCAGAGCAACAAAGTCTTCCTAAAGGTAGGTTTAAGAATCTAATGCATTTCTGTTGTTGTTACAAAAGATCTCCAGTCATTTCTTCCTTGCTAGTGCTTGTCTGGGTTTTCCTCGGCTGCTCCTAGCTGATGGTCATGAATCTGAATGACCAGCACAGTAAAACCACAGGAGCAGGTGCAAAGGGGGGCCATCAGTCTGTCTTTAGTGCCCACCGTTTCCCTCTAATTTGCTTTCCAGTCTTGGGAGTAAAAGTTTGCCCTGTGTCAGGCAGTGACGGGGTCTGTGTCATCACAAAAAATGTGAACATGAAGGAGCTGGCAACCCTGCAGTCTGTGTGGGGAAGTGAAAAGGGACCAACCAGACAGAAAGGAGGAGGTAAGGGGGAAAAATGGGTTGAGCAAGAAGAGGAAAGTGGTGGTAATGAGTGCAGTGATGTGACCAGAGAGGAGGTCACAGGAAGACCAGAAACAGGAATCTTAGCTGTCTTTATGGTGTTGATTGAGCCCTCATTCTTCTCACGAGGATGGCTACCCCCATGAGAATGGTGCCTTTTATAGGAGCTGTGGTTTACCCTTATTCTTTTCTACTTTTGCAATGATGTGCTGCTGCCCTCTTCCATGCCCTCTGCATGGCGTGGGCAGCTTCCAAAGGTCTTGAGGTGCCAGGTTGGTCCAGGAAATCCACCCAGAACCCTCCACAGAAGGATGGTTTGCTCTAATTTGGGTATCTGAGCACAGCAAGAAAATCATTTCTGCTTGCTAAACCTGAGCTGGGCCTCTTTATTTTCCATCTTCGTTTTGTCTGATGGCTTCTGTGTCTCTGCAGGAATGATGGGGGAGCACAGCCACTTGCTTCAAACACGATATCCCCTCCAGTGTCCTGGATATTTCCCGTCAGTTGAGGTTTAATTTTACTGTGTATATTAACAGTTAGAAATGTTTTGAAACATTAGCATCCTAGCCAGTTGGAAAAATGTGAGATGACGGCATCACCACTCAAAACCTTAATTGAGAGCAGAGTTTTCTAATCTGCTGCACAATTACATTCACTTGAAATTTTTCCTCTTTCTTTTCAAAGAGTTTCTTATTTAATATCAGTTCTGAGTCACAGACTTAGAAGGGCTACTAGAACAGCTATCCAAAACCCGATGGCAGTGAAATATTCCTTGAAAGTATTATTTTTGAGTTCTGAAACCTCAAATAGTGACATCATTTTCTTGAAAACAGAAAATTTTTATCAACCTTTCTAAACTTTTACTGCTAATTTTGCACAGCTGAATTTCCCAGAATTCTTCCAGCAAAAGCAAGTGTCCAGTGGGTTGCTGTCATCCCTTCATAGACAGCCCTGGATATAGAGTGTCAGTAAGTGCTAATTTAATGGGAGTTTGTCAGTTTTCACAAAATTCCCTCACTCCATTGTTTGCTTGTAAACCTGCCTTACAACTGTGTAGTATAACCAGTATCTTATGGACATGAAATCTTTTTAGACAATCTGTTAGTGGTTTTAAAATCTTATAAATGGAAATTTAATGTTAAATGTAAACTTACTACATTTGTGTCATTAAAACTATGGAGAACTGTATTGCCTCAAATTAATGGATGCTTTCTGCATCGGGAGTGAACAGCATTCGTGTAGGTGACTGGGAGCAGGGTATAAGGACTCTGGGGTTTAATGCCCGATTTACCACTGATCTGTCATGTAAACGTAGAAGACAATGATCACACNTGCCATCTATTTGAGTATATGTACACTTAAAGGATTTATCTCTAAAGAAAATTCATCCACTGTTTATCTATAAAAACAGCTCTCAAGGCTGTGTGAGTTTTCTGAAGGGTATGTATCCCTTGAGCATTTGTCCTATTTAATTAGTCATACTGTTGACTGTTAAGTTTAACAATAGACGGAGACAATT
>VXAV01006936.1:115811-125942 GCA_013399715.1 Alectura lathami | reverse complement strand
GGGGGCCGGCTGGGTGCGGGCGTCCCGCTCTCGCCCCGCGATGCCCCGCTCCGCTGCCCTGGAGCTGAGCGCTGCGGGGAGCGAGCCATCGGCACGCATCCTCCGGGGCATCAGGCGGGAGGGCGCAGAGGTCGGAGGGGGATGGCCCTCCCGTCCCGAAATGCCGCAGTGGGGAGCAGGAGCGGCCTCCGTGCCGCAGGTCCCCCCTGTTGCCGCAGCGTTCCCGGCTCAACCGTGCAGCTGCTGGAGGCAGCTCCCTGGCCGCTTGCTCCAGCTCTGCCCTGCTCTTGGCCACAGCCACCCCTTGGGACGATTCTGCCTGTGCTTCCAGCACAGGACGAGGTTAGCCAGGACAGCTTCTCGGCCACCTAGGCGAGACCTCCCCAGCCATGGCAGGTGCTGAGGGCCAGCGAGAGAAGGACTTGGGGCAGCAGGGCAGGTGTGGGGGAGTAGGGCATGGGTTGCTTATCTCCCCTGCCTGTCTCACCGTCTCCTGCATATGGTTGCTTGGAAATGCACTTGAGGCTGCAGGTTGTTCCTGCTCCTCTGTAAGCAGAAAAAAATCCTGACAAATCCACAGTGTGTTTTTATAGGTAAGGGAACCAATTTTTAGTGTCATAAACGGGAATTATCATCTTTGCTTCCATGCTTCCAAAAAGTAGGTTATGGTAATTCCTTTTGCTCCTGCTTCATTCAGGACTGTTCTGTTAAGTTTCTGGTAAACTGTAGCACTTTTTGTTATATATTACTTACTACAAATACGGTTTGTAGAACTGTAATTTATGAAACAATGCTTTGCAAAAGCAAAGTACACTGCACAAATTATTTAAGTAAATTACTTCAGCGTAAGGCAAAGCACTTAACTGGATTGGGATGGGTCAAGAGGGTGCCAAGAAATGGTATGCCAGGTTGGGGGGGTCACGTGGCTGAGTTAGATCTTAACTTCTTAATGCAGACTGTGATACTGAGCGTGAGTGAAATTGTAGCATGTGAGCTAAATTAACTGTGCTTTAAACATTTAAAACTACGTAACATATTCCTCACATGGCAGATTTTGTAGTCAAAAAAATACATACATTTCTTACCCATCCTTGGGCACTAATTCCAGGGATGGTATTAATTATGCACAGTCCCCTTTTTCAGGTACTATGTGTGGTGACAAGCTGAGCCCATCTGGACTCCTTGGTGGCATGTTGATGTGTTAAAATCAATGTGGTTTGAACGAGTTAAAGGAGAAAGGAAACTGCTAGAGTGGGTGAAATATTGAGAGGAACTGTTACTTTGGAGAATCCACGTTCCTGTTTTGCAGGAATGTTCCTGATCACTACTCCATCTGCCAGCGTAAATGTAGCTTGAACTTAGAATTACTGCCTGAATTGGTGCCTAAGATAAAAGAACCATGTCATAAGGGATGGCAAATAACTCATCCCAAATATTCATTGCATTTTACAATGAGATTAAAATCTTCCTCTAGGGAAAAAATTTGTGGCGATTTAAAGGTGTTAGAAATAGATAGGACTGTGCATGTATTTGTCTCTAGTCTTATACTCCTGTAATGAATACATAAGTAGCAAGATGACCCTTTAAGGGCAGAGCTGCCTGCCTGGATTCAAAGATCAGATACTCTTTCTTCAAGAATGATCTATTAGGTCTACTTGGAAATAAAGTTGTGCTTTGTAAACGTATTTCCTCTTTTCAGTGGGCTTTGCTTCAACCACAGACAGAGAAATGAACAAAGGCATTCTGTGCTGCAGCCTTATAGCTTTCAGCTGCCTCTTCCAGTTAATTACTTTTAATGAATTGTTGCTGAATTAAGCATTAAAGATGGGTGATTAGGGAAGACTGTGTCATGAGTTACACAATGGTATTATCACTCTGCTCAGTACAAAAGTCAAATAAATGACCGAGTGGGGAAGAACAATTCGTTGTTATAAAAAAAATAAAATGAGACTGGCATTTATAGGTCATCATTGAGAGAGAAACCTGTAAATAGTATTTTGCAAGAGGAAAGAAAGAACTTGTGTGTCTGGGAGATATAATGAATGTGAATGTTCACCTGTTTAACATCAGTAAGATTAAGATAATATAATTATTACAGCTTGGAAAAAGATACTCGTGTATAATTTACAGAAAAAACTGTAGTAGTATGAAATATTTTTCTTAGACTAGATACATTTTTAATTGATTTAATGATGTCTATAATATATATTTACCTTTACAGCTGCATTTTTGCATGTGATATGTCTCCGTGGCCATTTTATGTCTACTGATGGTAATGCACTTCAGGTCTACTTTTCCAAAGTATTAAAAAGGTCCTGTGTTATTCACTTCACCTGCTTCTCTGGCTGTTTTTATTGTTTTTCTTTAATACCAACATTCCAAAATTACGATAGGGGAATCATTTATTCTTCACAATGGCAACAATGGTAGTACATCTAACCTAAGCTTACTTAAGAAATCTCAGGGACTCTAAGGAGTTTGCTTATGTGGCCAATTGTGGTTCATTTGTGACCTCTTAATGCCTCCCAAATACATAGATGCTGAACACAAAGGAAGCCCTAAAACAGTATCACAAATCTGTTCAGAGTGATCACCAGACTAAGAATGAAGCCTACCACATAGCAATGGGTGGCACTGCAACAGCTGCACAAAAACATGGAGCCATGTCTCAGACTGAAAAAAAGTTTGTCTGACCTCTTGATGCAGACATAATCATTTACTTTTGCAGATTTCCTTTGCAGTGAGGCATGTTTGCACGGGAGGGCAGAGAAACACCTAAATGTTAATTTAACATTAGCTTTCATCAAAGTAAAATCAAAGACGAGAGTGAGATTTCCAAGTGTGCTGATAGTCCTGACCTGTTGTACTATATGGCTAAAGGAAGCAAATGGCTGAATTTTAGAGTAGTTTTTGTCTTGTGTCTTCTTTCTCTCTCCGTTTAACATCAGTATTCAGACGTATGCTGTACTGGCATTGGTATCAATTATTACTTAGTTGCTGATATGGGGAAAAAGGTGTGTTTGATCCAAGTGTCTAATCTGTTTCTATGTGAGTATTTGTATTCCCGTGGCACTTATAGTCTCTGAGTGAGATCAAGGCCCCATTTAATTACCACAATATATGTATTTAAATACATACCGTTACATTAATGTATGTACATAATTTTATGCTTATATGCACACATATATATATATATACACACATATTTTAACAATATATTCAAAGTACAATTGTCTTTTTAATTTAAATGGACGAGAGAACTAAAGGTGAGGAGAAAAAAAAATCCCTGAATGAAAATAGGTAGAGAAAGCTGATCTGAACTGTGGGAGTACAAATCATGCTAAGGAGACAAGATGACAGGTCCAGCAGGCCCCTGACCCATCATTGACAGTGCTATGTTTCAACAAGTTCTCCCACTGCTAAAATACTCAGAAACTAAGGATATTTCTGTAACTTATTATTTTGAATTCTAGGTATAATTACTACAGAATTTTTGAGGAAGAGGCAATTGATAATCTAAGGTACACATAACATTCTAATTCAGCTGAAATAAAAAGAAAGTGGCAAAAAAAAAAAAAAGAGACAATGAAGTCATAAAGCAGAAAATGAAAGTGGTGTCAAAAGCATACACAAGGGGGAAAACCTTAAAAACCAAAAAATGATGAAATAAAACTTCTCCTACAGAATAATTAAATTTCGAGATTTTGAAGAAGCAGGAGCCCGTGAATGACCTTCAAAGCAATCCAGCCTATCAGTCAGGATTTGTACAGGAAAGGAGAAGCATAGCAGCTTATCTTTATCATGTACACTTTTGGCTTGATACAAATTGGCCTCAGTCTGTTGTGCACCACTACCATCTCAAGTCTTAGCTGTAATCACCTTCCTTTACAGCAGAGAAAAGTGATTGACAACAGCCTGCAACTTTTGGACAAAATGGGCAGAAAGTTTCCTCAACAGTGTCTAAGAGAGAAAATGTCCTTCAGATTTCCTGAGCAGGTTCTAAAGCCCAGACAGAAAGAAACTGTCAGAGTGGCCGTTGAAGAGATCTTCCAACACATCTTCTATATCTTTAGCAAAAATCTGACTCTAGCTGCCTGGGATGGGGCAGCTCTAGAACAATTCCAAAATGGACTTCATCAGCAAATCGAGCAATTGGAGGCATGTGTAATCAAGAAGCAGACACGGTATTTTTGGAGTAAAGAAGTCAACAGGCTGAAACTGAAGAAGTATTTCCAAAAGATAGACTGTTTTCTTAAAGACAAACAACACAACCTGTGCTCCTGGGAGATTAGCCGTGCAGAAATGAGGAGATGTCTTCAATTGATTGATAAAGTCATAAGGAAGCTTTACAACTAAGGTACAAGCATTTTGACCTGATATAATTTAGCTTTAAAATTAAATACATCCAGCATCTTTTTGCAGTGATCTGTCTTGTGGCAATGCTTCTGGTTTACTTTGATCAGATTTAAATGATTGTGTTTCTAATGATTATTTTTTGAAAATGTTATATATTGTTCAATGTTGGCAAACTTCTCTTTTGTAAACAATATATATACAGTACCTATAAAATAATTCGTATTTCTTTTCAGTAAGGGTTACTCTATAGGAAGGGATGATAATCTTATGACAAGTAACATTACCATGTGTTGTTTTCTGCTGAGAAAATGTACTGTTCCTTTCTGTCTGAATTTCATCTACATATAAAGATTGATTTATTAGTGAATGGAAAACACATCCATCACCTTAGAGGAATTACGAGATTTGTACTGATTCAGTCCGCAAAAATAAAGTGGTGTATTTTTTATTTAAATGGACCTGGTTTAGGTTGATACCATTTATTCTTTCAAGTTTTGTATGCTCCTTTCCAAGAATGCATCCTTTTATACGCTTGATCAGTTCTAACATTCGCTTTGTTGAAAGTGGTAAAGTAATTCTAGAAGAATTTGTCTACACAGGAAATAATTTGCAATAACTATAGTTTCTGCAATAACTTCTCAGTTGCATACTGTTACTTTTCATCATATGTATTTCCCTCCTCTGACTTTCTGGGGAAAAGGTTTTTTCTTCGTCCTGCTGTTTCCAATTCACTTTAACTTCTTTCACAAGCTTATTTGAAACAGCTTCTCTACATAAATCTGCCCTAATGCCACATCGGCCAGTGACACGTCCTACTTGCTCATGGGTATTTTCATCCTTACTACTGCAAAATGAAAGTTGATTCCATTCCAGTTCACTTCCATTCAGTGCTATGCTCTCTTGTTTCGTGAAATCTTCTGCCTCTTGCCATTTCCTTGTAAATCGATCCACAGAAACATATAGCCCTCAATATTCCAGCAAAGCTCCCCCCCAAACCACATAGCTTTGACTAATAATAGAAATATAAACAGCTTACTTGAAATAAACTGCTTCTACTGGGCAAAAGTCCACTAATTTCTGCAAGGGCGGGCTAGGATTTTTCCCTTGGGAAATTGTCCCTGGGTAATTCTGTTTCAAATGATTGTGTTTTCCCTAGACTCCTGCTGTATGTTAGTAAGACGGGAAACAGAGTTACATCCAGGTTGTGTTACCAATCAAAAGTCGCAAAAAAGATTAAAAAAGAATGGCAAAAAANAAAAGGCAGCTGTCTCCTATGGCTGACGCTGATGAACTCTGGGCATAGGCTTCTGGGTCCCACATAAAGAGTCAGGGGAGAGATGGTGAGGCCCTGGTTAGGAGAAAGAGATTTCAGTCCCAGAGAGCTAAGGGTTGCTTTTAGCACCCAGTGAGGAGCCCTTCTAAAGCTTTCCCTAGTCTGTAGCCATTTAGAATAGTATCATTCACTGACAACAGAAGTGGATCTAGATGAAAATGGTATGAAAAATAGCAATGGTAGCCCAGAGCTCAGGTACCATACCAGTGACCCAGGTCTCTTTTGCAGGGTGTGCATACTCTCCTCTTTGCCAGTCATGGATGCAACCTAAGGAAGTGGTGACAGCTATAAGCATCATGTCTGAAGGTGAAATACCAGAAAGAAAACCTGCTAACAACTTCACTGTGATCCAGAACCACCAGAAAGACCAAAGGGACAAAGCAAACAGTCAGAGTCATTTTTCTGCCTGGTGAGACCCCACCGGAAAAATTACAGACGAAAGTATATTTCTTGTTCTGTGTAACTAACAGCATTGGAAATGGCTGCACTGCCAGACTGTTAGAAATCTGATTTCTGCTGCTTGTTTGTTTTTTTTTTTTGTGCTTCTGCAAGCCTGTACAATAAAAGGACATTCAGTCTGCTTGGTCTTGTGGTTGTGATATCCTAGGTGACAACTGCAATGCAGTAAACTGATACTGAAACAGCCCCATTTTTGCTGAAACATGGAAATGGCATGTCATATTTTCAACTGCCCTCTCTTGATGGGTTAAGGGTTTTCTGCCTCACTTGCCTGCACAGCGGGAAGATGTTAATTCATGGCCCACTTTATTCAGAAAGTCTTACTCCAAAAAGCATCTTTTTCAGTTCATAATGAACGCTAACAACCCCATCACCAAGTAGATACATGCTTTGAAGTATTTCAGTCTGCAAGGTACTTTACAGGGCGGGAAACAACAGAATGGGCGCTAGAGGGCAAAGTGAGATTACAGACGAGTGAAAGAATTGCAGGTGAGCATATATGTATTTTGGCAAGAGAGCTTTTCAGCTCTGTAGGACCATGTTGCTTATCAATAAACTGCTGTTGGGTTCACAGAAGAGAATTGAAAGAAAATGATCTATTTCTGAAGGAAGAGGATCTCGAGGACAATGGACAGGAGCTTACAAACCAGCATTTGATTTCAAATCTTTAAGGCAAAGAAAGGTAAAGAAAGAAATACAAAGTGTCAGCAGATCCTTTCTCCCCCTTATCATATTAATGATTTGGGGCAAGCTGTATTTTATCACTATTTTGTTACACATCAGCTGTGTATGATGCCCTTGACCAGCTGAAACCCTCCAGTATTTCTTCCATTTAGCATTTTTCTAGGAAGTAAAACATATTGTTTTCAAAATAAATTATTTTCAAATGGAAATGAATAAAATAGTGAACATAAAGTCTCAAATTCAGGTGGAAAATTTAACATAAGAAGATCTTTCAAAGCTGAGACTGCTTATAGACCAAAAAATGCCATACATTTTCTCATCAGAGTTATGCACTAGTGCTATGCTGCATAAGTTCCACTCCTAGTCCCAGCTGTGGCTGTTTTTCATGGCTAGTTTCAAGACATCTTGTTTACATGTGCAATACTGCACTTTTTGGGAAACATCATCAAAACTGATAGGGTTTCATCTGTGCAGTCTGTTTCCTGGAGTGGGTTTACAGGATTGGGATGCCTTGTATCCAACATGAAATGTCCGAATGGCTACAGCAGGCATTAGGAGTCTTTATTCCAGACTTTACTCTGGAAAATTTTGTTCACAAGTCACAGTCAAATGCAGCTGTCCAAGGCAATTCTTCCAGAGGTTTGGCTTGTTCTACAAGATCTGGCTTTACTTCATTTTTAAATTGAGGAGAAAGAGAATGAGAGAGAGTGAGCAAAACAATGCGAAACAAACAAACAAACAAACAAACAAAAAATCACAACAGAACTAAGCCTGTGGAAGTAACTCCTCAAATAATTATTCAGGATTAGCCCTTGCTGCTAGGAGGGGCAGCTGCAAACTCCTCCTCTGGAGCAGTGTTGACTGAAGGGGAGATCCCCTCATGGGGAGAATAATTTTGCCTTAGAAAGCTCATGCAATGCAGAAAAGATGAAAAAGTAAGAATTTGATACTTTCCAGTACTTTTCAATATCCAAAAATCTTTCTACTATTCACAGTATAGTCAAAGATGAGTCATTTATAGCAAATGTTTCCACATTTCTACTGATACCAACAAATCTTGACAAGGCGCAGTGTCTCTTTTCAACTCTGAGGGCTCCCATAGGAGCCAACTCGCAGAGGGAGAGAAAGGACAATACCTTCTCAGGGGCTGGGGTTCTCTCTGCAAAGCGGAGGACATCTGTGGTGCCGCAGTGAGGCCCCCCTACTGTACCCAGTCACCGCTGAGCCCACCTTGTTTCCAAATGCAATTTAGGCTCTGCATCAGTTGTGTCCTGGCTCCTCTCTCTGTACCATATTAAAACCAAAACCTAGCACCCATAAACTGTCAGCCCTCTGTTTTAGCTTAACTGGAGGAGTGCCAGGAGTGCACGGAGAAATTAATGTCCTGCCTCATCTCCCCCAGCAAAAGGCTGCAAGGTTGTTTGGTGCTCCAGGACCAACCTTCTCAAACCCATGCGCAGGGTCCTAAACCAGTTAGTAACTTCACCAGTGGATAGTTCAAACCTCTGAGAAAATAACAACCTGAGACCTAATCCAAGCATCAGTCAAATCCCCCATCTGTTTTTTGAAAGTATGGAAGTAAGACGCCATTAACGCTCACCTCCACAAAATAACTGTTAAAACATGGTAGTGCATTTGCAGAGTCAAAACCCACACTAAGGAGAAGAAATACTGAGATTCTGAGCAATACATCTGCCCCTGCATACTAGTTACCGTGATGTCTACTCAGTGTAGATCTTGCTGTCTGCTATATTCCCCAGGTTTCTTATCTTGGTAGGCCAGAGCCTTCACAGCTTCCTCTGGACTTAACTGGAATGCTTTGTATACAGTTTGTTTTCCCAGAAAGGAAATATTTTGACAGATAGATTTTCATAAAACAGAAAGCTATTCTTCTGCAACACCAAAAGAAAAAAAAAAAGAAAAAAAAAAAAAAAGCCTATTTGACTTTAAATATTTGTAAAAACACTGTTCTCTCTTTAAGAAATTAATATGTTTCCTGTTCAGGTCTCTTTGGCTTAGGGGTAGGCTTAATTCTGGTCTTCACTTTTTGGTAAAGCTCACATTGGCTGTTACTGTTTTTTACTTGTGATTGTAATTTGTAACAGTTAAAAATAAGCTTGTGCTGCTGAACTCATGCTGTTCTCCTTTGGGTAAGGTTCAAAGCCTCTCAGCTATTCACGTGTATTCAGAAAGTGTTTGTGCTGAATGTGATTACTGGTCACTAGCACTATTTCAAGATACAGAACCAATACACTTTTTTTTTTTTTTTTTTTTTTTTTTTTAAGGGGGAATAGAACCCATTTCTCTTTCCTTTTGAGCTCCCCATAGCAGGGTGTCACTGTTAAACTCTTTGAAAATGTTGAAAACTATTATCACAGCCGCTGTTATAAGTGACTTAGTAGTAGCTAGCAATAAATAAAAGGGAATTTCTCCTAGTCATTGAGCTAATTCTTCCTGATTATTGTAGTGGCATATTTGATGGGTCTGTGGGTCTCATCCAGCAGTGAAATGAGGTGCAGTGAGCTGGAGCACAGAAACTGTAGAAGCATGACTCACTGCAGAACTGGCATTTCTTTGGTAATCAGTTAATCTGTTCACCGCCTCCCTTTGCAAAACTAGTGAATTTCCCTCTTTGGTGAAAAGTGACTGGTTAGGAACGAGAAGGAATGACAAGATCGCTTGCTAAAGGGTTTTTTTTTTTTTTTCTTTTTTTTTTTCAAATGTAAAACAAGGGATGCTATTTACAACACTCATTTAAGAAAATGAAATTGTAAAAAATAATTCCCCTAAAAATAGATGATATTGTCCCTGAATATGCAGATTCAGATTTTTTTAAGAACAGAAAGAACAGATTTCCATAATCGGCCTGAAAAGAATCATAGAATCATAGAATGGCTTGGGTTGGAAGGGACCTCAAAGATCATCTAGTTCCAACCCCCCTGCCGTGGACAGGGCTGCCAGCCACTAGCTCACCAGATCAAACTGCCCAGGAACCCATCCAGCCTGGCCTTAAACACAGCCAGGGATGGGGCAGCCACAGCTTCCCTGGGCAGCCTGTGCCAGCGCCTCACCACTCTCTCAGGGAAGAATTTCTTCCTAACATCCAACCTAAACCTTCCATCTCTCAGTTTCAGCCCATTCCCCCTTGTCCTACCATTATCCACCTGTGTAAAAAGTCGGTCCCCCTCCTGCCTGTAAGCTCCTTTCAAGTACTGGAAGGCTGCAATGAGGTCTCGCTGGAGCCTTCTCTTTTCCAAGCTGAACAGTCCCAACTCCCTCAACCTTTCCTCATAGGAGAG
>VXAV01006936.1:63769-107794 GCA_013399715.1 Alectura lathami | reverse complement strand
ACCTCTTCGACCATCTCCTCCACATTGGTGAGCACTAGGTCCAGCAACGCATCACCTCTGGTCGGTCTGTCCAAGACCTGAACCAGAAAGTTATTGTCGATCGACTCCAGCAGCCTCCTGGATTGACTGCAGCTTGCCGTGTTGTTGTCCCAGCAGATATCTGGGTGGCTGAAATCCCCCATGAGGATGACAGCCAGTGCCTGCAATGCCTCCTTCAGCTGAAGCAAGAAGGCCTCATCAACAGGCTCCCCTTGATCAGGTGGCCTGTAGCAGACCCTGACCACCAGCTGCATTTATTGGTCCCACCCTTAATTTTCACCCACAGGCTCTCAACCATTTCCTGACTGTCACTCAGGGGCAGCTCCTCACAGTCTATGCACTTCTTAACATAGAGGGCAACTCCCCCACCCCTCCTACCTTGCCTGTCCCTTCTAAAAATCTTGTAGCCCTCCATGGTGGTATTCCAGTCATGGGAATCATCCCCCCACGTTTCTGTGAGAGCAACAAGATCGTAGTTCTCCAAGTGCACCAGAGCTTCCAGCTCCTCCTGCTTGTTTTCTGTGCTGGGTGCATTCGTGTAGAGGCACTTCAGCTGGGCTATCGGTTTCCCCTCTGACCCTGGCACACCCCTCCCAGGCTGAGCTCTGATACACTTGGGTTTAACCCCTTCCCCCTTCGAATCTAGTTTAAAGCCCTCTCAACTAGTTCCATCTTTTCCCCCTTTGGGATAGCTTGGTCCCTTCTGGCGCCAGCAGGCCAGGTGCTGAATAGACACGGTCAAAAAACCCAAAGTTTCTCTGATGGCACCAGCCTCTTAGCCAGGTGTTGATGAGGTGGGTTTTCTTGTACCTATCACTGTTTCTCCCTGCCATCAAAGGGACTGAGCCAAACACCACCTGCGCTCCGGGTCCTTCAAGTAACCACCCCAGCATCCTGAAGTCCCTCTTCATCGCCCTTGATCTTTTCTCAGCCATCATGTCACTGCCTACCTGGACTACCAGCAGCGAGTAGTAATCGGAGGGTGTCACCAGATCAGGGAGCTTCTTTGTAATATCCCTGACCCAGACCCCAAACATTCACTATGTTTGTTTATGTGCAGATACAAACAAAAAAGGTTTGATGGCAGACATATCACACTAACACGTACATACCACATCAATGGGTAACCTAAGGAAATCTTACTACTTACTGGGTCAGAAAAGCAATTGATGAAACATGGGAGATGAATTCTAATACAAATTTAACAAATAATTTCCAGAAAAGATAGATAGTCCTTTGTAGCTAGAGGACAAGTAAACATCTCTATAGAATAAGTGAAAAGCAAATATATTTATGGGTAAGTTAAATTAAAGATCTCCAGAACCTACAGAGTTCTGCAGAAAGTCAGATTATCTATTAAAATTAAGTCAGAATATCTAAAATGTAGTCTACTTCAATGGAACTTTCACTTTATTAAGTATAAGTCGAAACACAAGGTATGCAGAATGACAAAGACCTCAACAATGTGCATCAGGAAAACCTGTAAAGCAAGTTGATGAAAGCAGGGAAGGCCAAATATCTGTCAGGTTTCATTGAACAAAACCAGATTGAAATGTAGTTTTCTCTTCCTTTTCTTCAACTACTTTTTATAAAACATGCACCTGTACAATCTGCTGAAGACATCACAAATTATTTGTGTTATACTTAAAGCTGTCTTGGGCATGTGCTAGGGATGTGTCTTTCTTAGAGAAGACCAAGATAAACATTGCCCAGATGCAGAAATCCAGAGACTGGTGTCTGTGGGAGCCTAGGTTTCTCGTCAGGGCCATGGTAGGTGCCATCCAGCCCATCCCTCCAGTCTGGTCACACCATCAAGGCAGAGCCAAGACCCAGGAGGGATCAGAGTTGAATCCAGCAATAAGTGTTGTGTCTTTGCTGTGTTACTGTTTACTCTTGAGACAAAAATTTCACTGTATGGCCACACATTTTCCCAGTCATTGGTGGAAGCTCAGTAAATTTTTCTGAATGTCCTAGTTACACTAACAGAGACAGCCTTTGGTCCACGAGAGAGAGTAGAGTTCTGTAGCTGTTGACAGACACAGACAGCTTTCACTGATCTGTGTATGTCAGCTGTTTTCTTCTGATACATTAACAAGTCCAAAGAGAGTGCAATTTGTAGAGATCAGAAAGTCTGGATGTTGTATTAAATAATATAGTTTGCTTTAACATTTTCACCTCCACAGCTTTACCATGAACACCTACCTCTTTGTGTATGACCTAATGCAATTCTGTGGACATTCCTGGATATTTACAAATATGATCATCAGGTTCATGTCATTTGGAAAAGGTAAGATTTCTTCTATATTTTCTTTAAACATTTTAAGAGGCAATGATACAGAAACATCCAAACATAGATATACATAAGTCTATATGTCCAATAATCATAGAATCATAGAATCATCTGAGTCGGAAGGGACCGTTAAAGGCCATCTGGTCCACCTCCCCTGCAGTGAACAGGGACAGCTACAGCTGGATCAGGTTGCTCAGAGCCCTGTCCAGCCTGACCTTGAAGGTCTCCAGGGACGGGGCACCCACCACCTCCACAACCTGTGTCAGTGCTTCACCACCATTAGCATAAAAAACGTTTTCCTTATATCCGGTCTAAATCTCCCCTCTCTCATTTTGAAATCATTTCTTCTTGTCCTGTCACAGCAGAGCCTGCTAAAGAGTCTGTCGCCTTCTTTCTTGTAGCCCCCCTTCAAATACTGAAAGGCTGCTATCAGGTTTCCCCAGAGCCCTCTCTTCTCCAGGCTGAACAGCCCCAACTCTCTCAGCCTGTCCTCACAGGGGAGGTGTTCCATCCCTTGGATCATTTTTGTGGCCCTCCTTTGGACGCACTCCAACAGCTCTATGTCTCTCCACATCTGGAGTCCCTGGGCTGTAATTTCAAGTAGAAATGCATTGATTTTTTTCATTAAAAGGGATGAGCAATTTACTTGTACCTATATTCTGCCTCTACTGCATCAAGAGTGGAGTTCTTTAATATTCTGTAATGTGTCACCAACATTTGGTGTAGACACAGACCTAAATGTGAGTAGGTCAAGTCAATATGGTGAATATCAGTCTCATTGAAGCCACTATGAGGGAATATCTTTGTGGTTATTGCACACGACTTTTTATATCCCAAAACATAATAGCATATTTCTCTTTCAGTTGCCTGAAGTTAAGGCACAAAAATAGAAAACAAATGACTGGAAATTCAAACTAATTGTGGACAAAAAAAATTGTGGACAAAAAAATTGTGGTAGTTGTGGACACATACCTACTTTGTGGTCTGCTTGTTTTAGGAAGTGTCATGGGTACAGATACAGGCAGGAACTTCAGCGTCTCCTCATATTTTATACATCACGGTTAGAAATATCCTAGAGGGCTATCTCTAAACCAGCGTGACCCACACAGTGTTTGCCAGTGCATCAAATATAGGCACTCCCATTCTTCTGTCAACTTTCTGCCTCTGTGTGAGAGCTGCACATGTAGTGGGCTGCCTCCTCCCCTCCCTAAATCTTTGTTTCTGCTGCCCAAAACCTTGGTAATGTATGAAGTCTATTTCTTGTCATTTCCAGGGGCAACAGGACAGGAGCAACTCATCGGTTGGTCTGAACTTTAACGTACCTCTAATTTTCCTCTTTGTAGACTCATTGGCCGACACATTTTACTCCATAGGACTCATGATGCGCCTTTGCCAGTTGTTATCTGTACTGGAGATCCTGCACATCCTCATTGGCATTGATAAAAGCCGTCTCTTCCCCAGGTTTTTGCAGGTATGTCCATTTCTCAGTACTCTTCTTTGACAACATGCACACGTCTGAAAAACACAGGCTGAACTGCCTTGAAAGGTCCACCTGCACCCTTCCTCAGGGAGCTTGATCCTGTTGATGGTTTGCTAAGTGCATGGACTGAGCCCTCATTCTGACTGAAACTGGAGTAATGAGTGTCCCCCGCTGCCATAGGTGCTGGCAGTATGCTGGGCGCCATAGGTGGGTAGGGATATGGCCTCTCCAGGCAGCATGTTAACAGCCAGAAGGCAACGTGTTCAGAGCCTGAGTTTCAGTTGCTAGTTCTGTTGGGTGTTGTTTCCTCACTGACACACGCATGTTTATTTTTAGACAAGGATAAGGCAAGCTCTTGTGGAGGAGCAGAGAAATGGCAGTGGGGAAACACCAGCACCTCAAGGCTCCTGAATCACTAGGCAGGAAATGAGGATTGCTAGGGGTCATGGAGTGTAGAAGGAAAAGACTTGGCTAAGCATAAAAGAGAGAAAGTGAGGGACAGAAGAAGAATTAATGCTGGGAAGGGTAAGAAAGGACAACTGTCATTTTCTTGCCACAAGGGTGACACACCCATACATGCATAAATTGTGGGAACATCCAGAGGTTTTGATGCTGTTAAAAGTTTTCAGGGTATATGTTAGCTGTAGGCAGAAAAAACAGACATAGAAGAAAACAAGATAATTTTGCTGACATTTTCTATACCATACTCTTATTTTCTGTTGGAGTTAAACTCAGGTTTTGGTATTAATACATTGGAAAAAGTAAAAATGTTGACATGAATTTACCTTTAAATCTTTCCAATCCTTAGTATTTGAATAATGGTGAAACTGGTGTTGCTCTCAGCAGTCAGAAGGTAGAAGACTAAGAGTAGTTAGTTGTGTTTTTAGTTTTCTGGATAGCCCATTTTTGTCAAGTGACGTATTACAGGGGTGAAGATGTTCCTCTTTTTAAATCTCCATTAGAAATTGATTGACTAATAGAGATCTCTGTTCTTCATGCTGCTCACATGTTACAGTATCAAATCTGTCAAAATGCAATTAACTACTTTTTTTCCTTGCTTAAATCTACATGTTTTTACCCTAATCTGGATTTTTTTTTTTTTTAAAAAAGTATTATATCTAATGTATCCCATAACAAATCTCATGTCATTTCTTGGAGAGAAGAGCAGCCCTGCAAGGCTGACAGACATTAGAGCATGGTCTGCCCTGGCAGAGTTTACACATTCCCCAGCTCATATATGGTCTGTCCTTTTCATGCCCATCCCTATGGAAGCAGAGATCAAGGAAGCCTGCACAAACACTGCTGTGTGCCACCACAGAAGATGCTAAATCGGAACCTGAGCAAGAAAACAGCGACCTTTCATGGGTACTGCAGTTACTGCAGTGCTCCCTCAGGGCAGCATAGAGAAGGTGGGTCAGGGAAGGATTTGGCACTGTGACTCTCAGCATTTGCCTCACAACAAAAATAGCTTTGGATCCTTACTTGGCTATTTCCCAGGTGTTGTCTCACCACACAAACAACTGTCTTACCTTGCCGTTAGCATCACTTTCACGCTGCCCAAACAAGGTGTACAGGCTTTTGGATATAGACTCTTGCTTTCACTTGGATTGGTCTGTTTTTGCTGTGAGAGTACAGGATAAGCAGTTGTATGCCAACAGTACTCCTGTGTGTCTTGCCATATCTTCCTCCGTGTCTCTTGGAAAGAGCAGATGTATTTTCCACAGTGCACTGGGAGAAGACAGCAGAGGGGCTTACCTTACTGCAGCTTACTGGACTACTGCAGATAGCACACTGTAAGGCTGCAATAATGTGGTAATGATTTCTTGTTCTGTGCTTGTTCTGACTCTAATCGTAAAATATATCCTTAGATGCATCCTTTGGGGCATGCTCACACACGCACATTCACAGTTAAGTTCATCTCAGAGATGATCTCTAGGATGAGAGAACATGTGGCTATGGCAATGCCAGGGAAGCTTGTGGGTGGAGGTAACATCACCCTGAATAAAACAAGCTGCAAATGCACCCCTGTGGCAGCAGACAGTTTGTAGACACTATAGCAGAGAGAAGCTTTAAGCAGAGTTTGGGTGAAGAATTTACAGAGAAGAAAGATAGGTCTCATGTGGTAGGTGCTCTGGACAAAGGGAAGCCAAGGGAGGGGCACAAAGTTGGTGCAAATGAATGATTCTCATGGCATTTGCAGGTGGGATGATTGAGAGGAGGCCAGGAAGAGTGTCACATGTCATTGCCATTGCCAAAGCAGAAGACAATGAAATTTAGTATTTTGGTCAGGGAGTTCAAACTGATAGAGCATTGGTACCTCATCAAGAGAGGTAGGGAAAGATTGTTGGTTTTGTAGACAAAACACCAGTTCTTCATCCTGTGCAAACAGGATTGAATTTATCAGTCCAAAGCAATGTACTATGGCTTTGTGGCAAAATCATCTATTTTTAACTTAGTCTAATTAGTTAGTAAAAAATTTCCTCTCTCTCTCTCTCTTTAAAATACTCACTAAATCCACAAGCTTTTTAAGAGTTTCAGGTACTAATGATGATACTGCACAGTCATGGTTATTAGAAAATGGAAGTGAATGTGCTACCTACTCCTCCCCTAGCCTCAGCTAGTCTGATTTTTTTTCTGTTTCATTTAGTTGTTTCAAATGCCCAGGCTGCCTTGTGGAAATTTACACTGTGCTACAGCACTTGCTGTATCCTGTGAGAAACCAGTGCTGGGAGAGGAAGGAAACTCCAGTTTAACACAAAGACCAAGAAGGAATGAAAAATGAAACCATTTTATTTATGCTTTCTGAGGTGTTAGCACATACTTCCTTCTTATGAACATGAAAACACTGGACTTGTGGTTTTGGTACTTTTTTTTTTTTTTTTTGTTAGTAGTTTTTTTGGAGTAGTGACAATAAGTATTTTCATTCATGCAAGTGACAGGTGATCTATAAAAGAAATGAGCTGCATCTTAGCAGTTTGTACATGTATGTACGTAAGCATAGGTGTGTACATATACACGCAGGTATATGTGCATCCTTATATACATTTGCATATGATTCTGTGTGTACAGGTACACAGATATTTGTGTCTAGGGGTACACCAAGGAACGTTTACTGGAAGCTCCTCTACTTGTAGTAGCACCCTGCCTTTTTCCTTGCAAAGCTCCCCAGCCTGTCACTAACCCCTGCCTCTATCCCTGATTTGTCTGGGTTACCCAGAGGTGTGAGTGCTGTGAAAGAAAAGGGCACACTGTTTTGAGGGGAAATAGAGGCAGGCAGGCAGGTGACCTCCTAACTGACGTGGACAGGGAGCACAATGCCACTGTCCATCTTTATGAAGTCATCCCAAGCACACTGGGCAAATAGGCCTTCATGCTGCCCAACAAGCTTTTTCCACAGCAAGACCACAGGTGGTCTTCAGTTTCTGTCTCTACAGCTGCTTTGTGCACCCCATGGCATGTTGGTTGAGACTGGAGCAGAAGGTCTGAAGGGGTCCGGTCTAGTTCTCTGCTATTGCAGGTGCTTAACCTGCTTTACACAGTCTGATCACTGACTTCATTGTCTGCAACGGTGTGGCTGATTGCCTGCACCTCTGCCCTTCCCAAACAAGGCTCCCGTGACGGAGGATATCTGCCCGAGGCAGGTGGTACCCACTGCCTGTTGTCCATCTGCTTGTGCCCAGGAAGAGAGGGAACACTACAGCTGCTTCCGCTCCCAGACCGTGAGGCTTGGTCTCCACAGCCACTCTGTCCCATCAGGCAGTGCTCATCCTTTTGAAATCGAGGATGGCAGTTTGCTGTCCTGTAGGTAGTTACTTACACATTCTTCCCTCTCACTGACGTGGGATCAGCTCCCAGCCACTCAACCCATGCTATTTTCTAGCATGTTTGCACCCAGCACCACCTCCTGAATTGAAAGTGACTGGAAAATCTGCCAGCACACACAGCAAAAAACCATATTTATATTTTCATTATCGTGATAAAGCTTTTGTCTCTGTGTGAGACAATTCCTTGTGGCAGTTCCTTGAATACCTATCACTCAAACAGAATTGTAGAATTCTCTCTCCACAACCCAGTCTGATTTTATGGTCTGTAACAAGCTGCCCCCACTGCTAGCACTGCACTCCTTTACCATTCTTCCCAAATCCTTTCAATTCAGATTGTATTTTCTGTATTCTCTGTAGCACACAATCCCATTCAATGCTTGCTCTGCTTTTACCTTTGTTTTGATTTCCCTCTTGTGGTGGTTGCCCTACCATGCTTCTCCTGTCTCTGTTATATCTGGTTTCAGATCCTGCAGCAGGACTTCCATTTTCCCCACTTTCTTGCCAGGTTCCTCAGTGTCAGCATACAAACACAGGACTTAGTACCTCTCACTCTCTGTTTCCTGGCCTATCAACACCCCGCCTTCTTATAAGTCACTCCCTCAGTTAGGGACCGGCAGGATCGACTGCACAAGATGACAGTCTTGTGAGAGAGGTGGCAAAACCATTTTATCTGTTGTGCTTCTTCTCAGTGCTTTCCAAGATGAGGAACCAGGTACCTAAGGGATGGGTATGCTCTCTTTCTGTATGAAAAATTGCTCTCACGTAATTTTGCTCAATAGTGAAGTGATGGCTGTACATTTTTGTGTCAGCTTTCTCAGATAGATGTGGTTTGCAAAAAAAAGTTTGTAGCCAAAATGTTTTACACCAGTACTTGCAAACATTATGCAGCAAAACTACTGCACAAACTTGCTGAGAGGCCAATTCCCATTTTAGTTTAAGGTAGGAGTGAGGGGAAGGGGAAAACCAGTAAAGACGATTGATCACACTAATAGAAATCACCGTGTTGACTGGTTTTCATTTCATGACTTTTCAGTGGCTTGACATCTTACTCATAACATCATTCCAATGTAAGTTAGTTCAAGAAGAAATGACTCTGTGTGCCAGTTGGTATTTTTTAAAAAAAGGATCTGTGCTGATTCGTACCAGCTGAACATTTGCATTTTTTCCCTTCAATGCTTCAAATAGACCATACGTCAGAGTGAGCCAGTACAATTCTGGGAGAGGTTCACAGGAGACTCTCAGCAGTACCAAATATGAATAGACGTATTTATTTTACAGGACAGGGCATCGATACAGATGTGAAACATTTATTTTATTATAGATACATTTATTTTTAAATTCTTGAACTGTGATATTGCCATAATATTTTTGACGCTGGAGGCACTGCCTGTTTAATCCATTTTTACATCTTTTCATTTGAAAAGGCACACCTTGTGGGTCAGCTAAGGTTCAACTGCTACCAAAATGTTATGACTTAAATATTATGGTAGCAATTGACATAAATGGTGAGCTGAAACCCATTTCTCCTGGCCAGGAATACGAAGGGAAGAAAAAACAGGAATTCAACTTTTCCTCCTACTTTCTGCACATCTTCTCTGAGAGAGATCCCTCAGGATCCATCTTGGATAGCTATGGAAAACAGAGCTGGGACTGGGAGATTACCACTGTCTGGCATACTGCCTGCCCAAGGGTCCTCTGCATCCCGTGGCCTCCCACACAGCCTCCCAGCAAGGAGGCGAGTGCTGCGGCTTACCCTGCCTGCCCCACAGGCACCAGGGTGCGGTGGGCGCTGTTCACAGAGCAAGACCATTTTAATCTAATTTTAAATTAATCTCTCATATCCACAGGTTTCTTGGGCTACAACCCCAAGTCATTCCCATCAGCAAGCAAACCTCCAAGCTCACCACAGTAGGTGTATAATGCTGCAGCCATCAGTTTCCATTTCCCTGAGGTGGGAGCCCATGGGGTCTTGAGCAAAAGCAGACCAAGAAATGAAATGTTCACTGGAGCTTGTGTAGAACAAATTGGATTCACCTGTACCCTCCTGTTTTGCCAAAGTGGCATAGCAATGAGAGCTATTGAAGACGCTGCCCCATTTCACAATTCTTTTTCCCTTTCAGATCACTGAGAGATTAATTGTTTTATTTGTCGTGATCAACAGTCAGGAAGAAGTTCAAGGGAAATTCGTTGTGTGTGTTTTATTTTTCCTTTGGAATTTATTAGATGTGATCAGGTAAGAAGTCAATGGCAAAACTATGAAGGGAAAGTGGTTTGTTCTTGCAGGCAGAACCTCACCACTGTGCTGCAGGCTCATGGTTTCACTGTGTCGAAATTGGCAGAAAAAATATTATCCATTTTAAATAAAAACTGAGACTCGATAAGCTACTTTCTAGTGTTTACAATAATTGGCATATCTGAGAGGCAGAGCAATTTACAGAAATAAATCACTGCATTGATATTTCTAGCTAAAAGGATATGGCATTATTAACAAAAACATAGAAAGAAATCATTAACTATCTCCTGAGGAATGGCAGTTTTGCAAACTGATTTACAATTCTATTGTTTTAGGATTTAAGAGCACACCTATTTGTTTTAACTTCTTATGTTGCTCCAAGACTGTCAGCGCAATATGGCAGCACCTGCAGAACTTCTTCCTAGAAACACAAAAATTATTCTGGGTTAATTGTGCTGTGCTTTACAAACAGCCAAGGAGCTCCTGCTGCAGAGAGTGAGAAGAGTTAAGAACCGTTTAGACAAGACACAGCCCGTATGACAACCTCCCTGTGGGAACAAACTTCTTCATTTATTACACCCTATGTGCTAAAATGGGTCTCTGCTATTTTGAATACATTGTTCTGAGGACTGACTGGGGAATATGAATTTAGGCTTCAGATGAAATGTATGTTACAGAAGAGATCTGGAAAAGGAAAACAACTGGTAGGATTGATAAGAAAGATTTTAAGTAAGTCACCTTCAGACCATTCGTACTACATGCATTAGTAAACTGCTGCTTGTCAATTCTTTGGATTATCCCTCCATTCCATTAATTTTGGAATTTAGAAAAGCTGAAAGAGTGGAGCTTAATCTCAAATGAAAATGTTTTGTACAGCTGGGGAGAGGCCAGAAGTGTAAATAATACTGGCTATACCAGTCCTGTCAATGCAAAACGGTCCTGTGAATGTATAATTATTTTACATTATTGCTAAAGTGCAGTCCAACATCTCAGCAATAACTGAGTGGCTGTTTATTGGTCAAGAAGCTGTGGTCTGAAGCAGCAAATGAACAATTCAAACAAGAACGCATAAAATAACTCATGACTTAGAAATCTGATATGGTTTATTTTACGTCAGTTGTACCCTGGCCTAGCAGCTCAAAGGAGCACTGGACATTATTCCAGCCCTCTGCCATCCCTCAGCACACTGCTCTTGAATTATTACAAATTCTTCCACGCAGTTCTTCAGGGACATAGATATCCTGTTCATTAGGGCTAACGATACATTGATGGCAAATTCTGCAAAGTTTTCCGTACCTGAGCTTTCTTGCTTATACCATAAACAGTCCAAGAAGGTATATAGAGAGGAAGTAGCTGACTCCTTTTTGTGCTGGGTTGAGATTATGCCTTAAAAATGCTAGTGAACAAAATGGAGACAATACGGAGGTTGCGGAGTGCAAGTCTGCGAGAAGATGATACATTTCCAGCCTGTCAATCTCTTCTTCTACAGTCTAGGAATGCTATAAAATAAGGCAAATAAATTATCAAAAGGGGCATACAGCAAGCTTGTTTAATGCTGGTTCTGACTCTCAGAAACAGTTTTGGCAAGCAGTGGCTTAAAAATACTATTTAAGATATCCCTAGCATGGCCACGGGGCAAGGAGCCTTTCAAATGGCCAAAAATGTGAACGGACAAGCTTCTCCAGTGTCTGGAAAACTATTGCATCACTTCCAGATCTTACAAACTCTCTAGCATTAGCTGACTTTTGGAGACTGAAATCCGAGGCATTATGGTCTCCTAGTGAGAGACATCAACATCAGCAGCCACAGTGAGAATAAAATGCTGCAATACATTGGAATGTAACTGCTTTTTTTTTTTTTGCACTAATGACCCCAAGGCCCAGGAGAGTGGCAGCTGTAGTACCGAAGAGTGCTGTGAGTATCTTCTCCTCCAGCAGTGCTTTAGCCATTTCGGCAGGCAGAAATCAGCATTTTCTAAATTCAAACCAGCAGTCAGACTATACTTGCCCCTCTGTTGTAACATCCCAATCTGAAATCTGCTTTCTGATGGACTGAGGTGAAATCATGCTGGCTTCTGAGAGCACTTTTGTGCTGGAGGGCTGTATCGCTGCCTGCCTGCCTGCTCTAGCTTAGCACTTCAAATAGCGCTTCTGAAAGCAGTGACCTGAATGGGAGTCCGAATAAAATTTTTGCAGTTCTGCTCTGAAAGATTCTCAGAGAGACACCTCTACACTCTTCTGCAGCCCCCTCAGGTTTTTCAATACTTCTTTAAAGACATGCTTATTCCGCCTGAGGTCATCTGCTGTTCCTCTTGCTGCAGGTACACGTACAACATGTTAGCAAGGACGGGAATACACTACCCACCACTGACATGGCTGAACTTCTCACTGTGCATCCTGCTCTATCCCCTTTCAGTTCTGGCTAAAGGTAAGGAGACGTGGAGGGGATCAACCCCTTGCTTCATCAGCCTTCTCCAATAAAATTTTATCAGTTCAATTGTCATCTGTGTTTTTAAGATAGTTCTGTGTTGTCAGTCATAAATGTTATCGTACAGTCTTACTAACATCTGTGTCACCTAGGTGTGTCTTTTCTGTTTGTTTTTTTTTGTTGTTGTTCTGTTTAGGAGTTCTCTGTTTTTTGAACAGTATGGGGAAACACGCGGATTCCCCACTCCAGACTGACTACTTTAGCCTACAAATAGCAAAGCTGCCTGCTTCCCCACTGAGGTGGACAGTACCAGCTTAGGCCATGCTTAGTAACTTACTGCACGTGCACCAGGAAACGTGCCTGCTGAGATCACGTTGGCAGCAGTGGCAGAATTTGTTACTGAATAGTAAAACCTGATAGTTCTAGGGTTAATAGAAATTAGTATCTAAGATGTACGAAACTGAACTCAAGGAGAAAATAACATGTACATATGCATACAAATTACATGGCAAATTCAGCATATAATTTGGCTTTCTGTGCCCTACGGGTAACTGACTTTTTTACATGAAGCATTCAGATGATCTTCTGCTTTCTTTTGACTAAAGATTTACCACGTTATTTTACAGCATTTGCAATCTGTGTATCACTGCCTTATTTTGAAACCTTTGGCACATACTCCGTCAAGCTACCATTTCCATTCGCCTTCTCAATCTACTTCCCCTATGTTCTGAAAATGTATCTGCTAGTGCTGTTTGTAGGTAAGTGTCTCATCCTGCAGAAAGCCTGGTCTCAACACAATTGCAATGCCCATGACAACTGAAAATCACAGTCCAATCAGTGTAGCTCCTTTCGCAAACTGTAACTCTCTCTGCAGTGTCCTGTAGAGTTCTGCAGGGAAGTTCATCACCAGTTGGTTTGAATAAAGATGTTTTTCAAGCAGAAATAATTGATTTTGCAAGAGACACTGTGTGTGTGTTGGAGGGATAAATGCAAATAATTAAAAAAAAATATATATAAAATTTTCTTTAATGATCTTGTCTTATATACATAAGTCCATATACTTATGGAAACCTTTTTTTAAATCATTTCACTTTTGGTCATACTCTCATTCTGTGCTACCCTTTCTTACTCATTCCTCTCAGCTGGTGTGAAGGCTTACGTCTATATTAAGACTTCTACAGCCTATTTACCCATTGAAGGGGTGGAAAAAGCCAGAAATTGCAAGTAAATAGACCTTTCTCCTTCACAACAGTGTGATGTTGAAAAGTTTGAACTGCAGCTAAGCTTGCAGCCAAGCCTTTGTTCTATCATTATCTTTAAGGCTAATTTGAAGAATCTCGTGAAAGGAACTCTTCAGGGTTGCCATACAAAGGCTTGAACTGTTCCTCCTAAATGAACTGAAGGCGCTTTGGACTCCCCTCCCTTGTTCTTAGATCATTTTGTGTTTTAATTCAGGTATGTGCTTTATCATCCAGAACCTCTTCTCAGAAAGGAAGGCTCACCTAGGGACTGGCAACTTCAAAACGAAAAGAAGCTAAGTTGATTTTTTTTTTTTTTTGAAATAAGAAATATACTCCCACTGGGCTGCTACATATCATAGGCAAAGAAAAATAAAAAATATTCCATGCACAACTGCTGCTTGCATGTACATTATCTAGAAAGGTCTCTAATGCTCCTCAGAAAAGGAACAGCTCAGAATAATGTTACTTTTGAAAAGTTTTGACTTCAAATGTCAGGATTTTAAAAACAAATATATTTTTTCTGTTATAAGAGAACTCAGGAAAAAAAAAAAAAATTGGAAAGAGTGCCTGCACCTCAATTACACGAACAACCCTTACTTTGGGATTAATTCTTGCCTCATCAGCAACAAGTATTCTGTAACAGCAACAATACTATTTAAAGTATGATTATTCTATATTAGGCAAAGGTGTGTACCTCGTATATACACATTGGCTAGAATGGGAATTTCTCAACGACCAGAAGCTGGAAACTTTACAACCTACGAGATCCATATGCTGATTAACCCCAGGCACTCAAAAGGATCCCTCACATTCTGGCCCAGCATTCACTTCTCGCAAAAAGACTGCAGAAAATGCTACTAAACCATGACAAATGATCAGGTACTCATCTACTATTTACTCAAGGAAATACAGAAGGGGCAAAAGAAAAGCTTATAGCCATGTTGCTGGTGGGCATTAAGAATCTCTTTCCTTGCAGTGATTTTTGTTCTGCACTGAACAGCAAACAGATAAACAAAAATGTGCTCTAGTTGGGCCAAGTATGTGTTGCTCTTTAAAGCGAAGGCAGTGACCATCAAAAAAGTCATGTGCAAAATTCTGGTAATTTTACTCAAGTAAATTGCCCCTTACACTTCTGTAGGACTACTGCAACCAGAATACAGTTTTTGGGGATAGGAGTCAGGAACATGGATAGCAGCCCAGGGAACTCTGTAAGGGAGAAAGTAGGCTATACTTGCAGAAATAACTGCTTAGAAGTAGGCAGGGACTGTTCTTACGTTTCATCCATGTTGCATACCATTTGCGTTTGAGTTCACAGTGGTGGGGGAGAAAATTGAGGCCATTTTTTTAAAGCTTGAATGAAAACTGGGGGAAGGAAAATAAAGGGGAAATGAAATAAAGGGGAAATGAACCATGCACCTTGGGAGGCACTGTTGTGGTAGCAAACAGGTGAGATCGGCTCTGATGAGCTCAGTTGTTTTGAAAGCTGACCTACTGCAATTTTTATTTAACATATGTGTCAGACAGTATTTACAACCAATGAGCAACAGGGTCCTACATGCAACAGTTTAAGGGCAACCCTGGATATTTTGAAAGCTTTGAGGACAGAATTAGTTATTTGGATCTTATTAGAGACACAGAGGTACTTTCACTAAGTGCAGACAGTCTGGATGAAGAAAACTATAAGCAGGTGAAGAGTTTGGTAGCTTCAAAAAACAGAGCTAAAGTAAGAACATCTCACAGTCAAAGGACTCTCTAGCGCTGAAGGTGAAACATGGACAATTTAATCTAACGTATTTGTCCTAAAAGAGGGGTTAACGTTGTGTGTGAGGAAACATGACACATTATATTGGGTTTATGTGGCAAGGTTTTGGCACTAGGGAAGGTGCAGGGATGGTTTCTGTGAGGAGAGGCCAGCAGCTGTGACCTTGCCAGACACAGCTGATTCCAGCTGGCTCCAGAACAGAGCCATCACAGGGCACCATTGAACCCATTAAGGATGCTAGTAGTGCCACTGTGAAAATGTATTTAAGAAAGGGTAAAAAACTGCAAAGCAGCTGTGAGGAAGAAGCAGCCCTGCAGGCACCAAGCAGGAGGAGGAGGGCAGGCCCAGAGCACCAGCTCCCTGCAGCCCAGCAGAGGCCCAGGATGGAGCAGGCTGTCCCCCTGCAGCCCATGGGCACCACAGGGAGCAGATCTCCACATACAGCCATGGAGGATCCCACGGTGCAGCAGGGGGATGCAGCCTTCAGGAAGAATCTCCACCCTCGGAAAGCCCCTGCTGGAACAGCCTCCTGGCAGGAGCTGCAGCCTGAGGCACTGGTGCTGGCGCAGCCTTTTCCAGATGGACTGTAGCCCACAGTAAAGACACATGCTGGAACAGTTCTTGAACTACAGCCCATGGGAAGGATCCACACTGGAGGAGATCCTGAGGAACTGTATCGCATGGAATGGACCTCACACTGGAGCAGGGGTAAAGCAGGAGGAGGGAGCAATGGAAGAGTCAAAGTGTTATGGACTTCATTCTATGGGAATGAAGGAATGAAGTTGAACATGTGGGATGGATTTTTTTTTGTTTTTCTTAATGACCACACTATTTTTATTTGGCAATAAACTGGTCTTCCCCCAGTCAAGTTTGTTTTGCCCATGATGGTAAATGGTAAGTGATCTCCCTGGCTTCTCTCTCCCTCTCATACTCATTTCTCCAGCACCAGCACACAACAGGAGGAACAGTCTCTCACCGTCACAGGCTATGCATATATTGGCAAGACAAGCAGCCCAACAGCAGTGGAACTGTAGATAAAAGGATTCACTAGAAGGACCCAACAGTAAACTTATCTGCCTTTCAGAGGATTTTACTTCAGACTACCTCTAGTTTAGTCCCGTGGGCACTCCACTATGCAAACTATAATACAGCACATAAGCGTTACCCAGAGATTCCCCTTAAAAAAAAAATTGTACTTTTCATGTGAACTAAAATGCTAATACACATGCAGACTCAGATGAGTAGAGCTGTAACATTCTTTGCAATAGCATACGAGAGATGGTACCACTAAAACATATAATGTTTGGCTTTGTTAGAGGTTACCTTGAATAGCACACATTAAGTCATAACTGCTTTCAGAGTTTAGACTGCCTTCTCCATATATTGCTGCTTACAGCATAGGAAATTACCATTATTGTATGCTGCTTCTGAAATACAAGCACTGCAATCTTCCACACACCCAACTGCTGAAGGAATGCATTAACAACCAGTGGCTGTTCCTCACAGCTCACTGTCATCCCAACAGTAATCTTATCAGGTGGGAAATGCCGATGATGAAGTCAGAGGAGAATTTCTTCTGCACAGAAAGTGTTACCAGTCCTGAAATTAAGAAAATTCCTGCAGTGGTGTGTGGCTTCTAGATGGAGAGTCATAATGCTTCCTTGAAGATAGTTAAATCAACAATGCTCCCACAAGTACCACAAGACATTAGAGATCAGTGCGCAAGCAGTTATTTTCAGTTAATTTTTTTTTTTAATTCTAGTGAAGAAGATTGCTAAATACACAGAATCATAGAATCATCCGAGTTGAAAGGGACCTTTAAAGGCCATCCAGTCCAACTCCCCTGCAGTGAACGGGGACAGCTACAGCTGGATCAGGTTGCTCAGAGCCCTGTCCAGCCTGATCTTGAAGGTCTCCAGGGACGGGGCATCCACCGCCTCTCTGGGCAGCCTGTACCAGTGCTTCACCACCCTTAGCATAAAAAACTTTTTTCTTCTGTCCAGGCAAAATCTCCCCTCTCTCAATTTGAAATCATTTCCCCTAGTCCTATCACAACAGACCCTGCTAAAGAGTCTGTCGCCTTCTTCCTTGTAGCCCCGCTTCAGATATTGAAGCTGCTATCAGGTTTCCCCAGAGCCCTCTCTTCTCCAGGCTGAACAGCCGCAACTCTCTCAGCCTGTCCTCACAGGGGAGGTGTTCCACCCCTTGGATCATTGTTGTGATCCTCCTTTGGACATGCACCAGCAGGTCCATGTCCCTCCTGCACTGAGGACTCCACATCTGGATGCAGCACTCCAGGTGAGGTCTCACCAGTGCAGAGCAGAGGGGCAGGATCACCTCCCTTGCCCTGCTGGCCACGCTTCTTTGGATGCAGCCCAGGATGTGGTTGGCTTTATGGGCTGTGAGGGCACACTGCTGGCTCATGTCCAGCTTGTCATCCATCATTACCCCCTAGTCCCTTTCGGCAGGGCTCTGCTCAGTCCTTTCATCCCCTAGCTTGTAGTGATAGCGGGAGCTGCTGCAACCCAGGTGAAAGACCTTACACTTGGCTTTGCTGAAGCTCATGAGGTTCTCCTGGGCCCAGTGCTCCGGCCTGCCTAGGTCTCTCTGGATGGCATCCCGTCCCTCAGGTGTGTCAACAGCACCATACAGCTTGGTGCCATCCGCAAACTTGCTGAGGGTGCACTCAATCCCAGTGTTGATGTCATTGATGAAGATATTAAAAAGCAGTTCCCTCCTTTAAGATGTGCCTTCCCCTGGCTGAAGCAGTAAAGTTCTTTATTCCTCCAGAAAAAGAAGGATATTACATATGGAAAATGGCAGTGGCTAATGTATCCTAAGATGACAAAGTCGAGGCTTTACAGAATCTGTTTTTCTTTTATGTAGAGGCAGAGAAAAGCTCTTCTTGTATGCAAATTTGTGTAAATGAGACAAGAATGATTCTAAGTGGAAAAAAAAACTGTGACAATCCTGAAGCTGGGAACTCCCTATGTCCTAGCACATGCTAGGATCATTGACTTATTTAAGTGGTCTTGACAAAGCTGTTGCAAAACTGACAAGCATAACATTCCTTTCAGAGATTCTGTTAGTCTTATATACTTACAGTGTGTCACTACTGCACAATAGTGTAATGTTATTACTAAAAAAGGGTTATCAGTTAACAACTAGTACTCACTGAAGTCTTTTACCTGAAAACGTACTTTAGTAAATACGCTACATCCAAACAACTGTTACAATACTTTATTTTTTTCACCTGTTCCAACAAAGCTTCCATGTTTAAAGGAACATTCTACTCCAGCTTTCAAGGCTCCGAGGTGTCACTGAAACAACTCAACTGAAACTGCTGAATGTGTATTTCTCATTTAGATCTAGCACAGCTCAAAGCATGCCAGACAGTTTATAAGAGAATGACCCCACCAGTGAAATTTTTTTTTCCTCTTATGAGTCTTTGGGAGAAGGGGAAAGGATTAAAAAAAAAAAAAAAAGAAAAAATCGAAAGTATTCTGATAGGAAACATCCTTGAAATTGGTCTTCTTGATGCTTGAATTGTAACATTATGCTTTCAAGCGTACAAAGTGTTTGTCACTGGGTAAGATGTGCATGCAGCTACCACCCATAAGCTTTAGTCCACACTGCTTTCTTCTTGAACTCTGTGAGAGATTTCAAGGCCAGAAGCGTAACTGTGAAGACAAGGAAAAATCACATTAATATGTGCAGTCTAGACTGGAAAGTATGTGTGAGTATTGTTCCTAGCCATTTTACTAACAGGTATAGATTCAGTTCCTCTTTTACTGACTCTTTCCATGACTTTCATTTCTTAGCCTGACAGCTTCTGATGGTACTTCTCTGTTCGCACGATACACTAGTCTCCACATCCCTCTGAAAGGTCATGCTTTGCTAGACCTTCCACCTGCTTTATGGCATGTCTTTGCCATAATCTCTGAAATCATATCACATCACCACTTTCTAATTAGACTGCCACACAGATCAACCAACGCTGCAGGACGCCTCAATTCAATGACAAGGGATCCATGAGGGGAGACAGGAGGCACTGGGAAGGACAGAAGCATAAAGTACAAAGTCTTACATCCTCTGTGCAATTCACTGATTCACAGTGCAATTCATTGATTTCTTGGTTCAAAAGGATCAAGTAAGGCAACATCCTGTTACCAAATTGGTCACATTCCAGTCATCCAGGAGGGAGGGAGAGAGGGGAGCACTCATCTCAGTCAGTGCGTACTGAGGAAATGTGTTTAGGTCCAATACATCAAGTGATTCAAAGGAGGTGCCTTGTGTTGATGGAAAGAAGAAAAAGCACACTCCATTCACTTGAGAGCATTGTGGTGCCCTCTTGGAATCACTTGCAGAGATTGTATCACAATCCTACATTTCAAGGTAAGCAACAGGGTGCAAGCTAGGGTCACATTATATTACTGTAAATCAAAATATCACACATCTCCTACATTCATTTTAACCCTTCTTTTCAACAATCCTCATTCCTCCATTCTGTTAGTTCTTATACCTGTTAGGCAACTGTATTAGGCTGTCACTGTCTGTCCCTTGTCCCTTCCCTTCAGTTCAGTTGCATCTGAATAAATTTTGTTTAGTGATTTCTATTTTAGTGTTGGACAGTTTACAAATAGTATGTTGCATTTGATTTTTAACGGTAACTTCAGATACAACTGACAGATCTATCACTGAATACGCTGGTAGGGACAGATGGGTCTCTTGGGACCGGTAGGTCCCTTGCTTCTCCAGGAGCATATCATGACAGACAGCAGATGAGACACCAAAGCATCTAAAAAGGTGTTACAGACAGGCACATTATCTTACTTGTGAAGGTTCCGTTAAAGACAAAATATTAGCTCTTCTACATATGCTAATTGCATGGATTCATCTTACTCCTTCTAATAACCGGATTTTTCTCTGTATCCATTGTTATGGAAAAATAAGGACTCAATTAAAAATACTCTACCTTTCAGCAGGTCTGCTGAAGATTTTGATAATGCTTCCGTAGGACTTTCCACCATATTGATAAGCCAGTCGATAAACTAAAGATTGAAATAAAAAATAAAACTTGAATTAAAGGAGCCTCTGTATCTAAGCACCACTAATTCTTTTCAGTTTCATAAGCAACATCTGATGGCTGCTAAATTTGAACAGCTATCTCATCTGAGGCAGTGGCCAACCAAGCTTCTGCCCAAACTATCCAAAGTGCATCTCGCCGTCAGTGTAATTTTTCCCACTGCTGGATTTGATACTCCTTTTGTTCCTTAGTACTGCCTCAGAAATAATTATTGGTAAAAAAAGAAGGCAGGGTAAGTACATTTCTCTTGCCTGCTTATACCTTTATTAATATGAATCTTTCGTATCAATCTCTCGTCCAAATGTTTTAAGGCAAATCCCTCACTACTCTTATCACGTTTGTCCCTCTTCTGAACTCTCTTTTATTACTGTTTTTCTGGCAGCACATGGTGCCTGCAGGAAAACGTGGTATTTCAAACTTATCAGAATGATCTTTAAGACACAGTCTCAAATTCTTCCCTAAAGCCTAGTCATGCACTTGCGGATTAACAGTCCACTCCTACATTCCTCTCATACTCTGAACTCTGACTTCAGTGGGAACTCAGAACATACAAGTGTGCAGCAGCCAATCATTGATGGTTCTGGTTTGTACAAAACAGCTGTCGACCTACAGATTCATAACAATATTTCCACACATCTCAACTATAAGCAGTCTATAGTAAGTTTGTCGAATTAAGCATACTTTTTACACTCATTTTTATGAAATACTTGAAAATGAAATGAAACTGAAATGCACTACAAAGACCTTCGATTGCCCTAAACTGCTGCTGTGGTGATGTCCAGCTGCAGAGGATCTGCCTTTTAGCATTTACAAGACTAACTTGCTACCAGCAGCCAGTTCTCCTCTCTGAGCTGCACCCTGAAGAAATTGACTCTTGGAATGTTCCTTAGTTCTTTGCAAATCTCATTTTACTTGAGAAACTACACTCAATCATTTGAGACAAGTCATATCCGATTGTGAATAAAGAAAAACAAGATCACACGTCAGAAGCAATATAGTGGCAACAACTGCTTCCCTTAAGACTTGAGCTGACTACTTCAAATGGGTTCATTCTAACCCTTGGAAAATGCTTACCACTATGTGCAATTTTACCTTTTGTGTTTGTTCTTTCCAAGGCTCTTTAGCTAGCAAAAGAGAAATGCTACTTGGAAGGAGAGTGAGAGTCTCTTGTATAGCGAGTTTGTCAGCAGGGTGCTTGCCAACACGGTCCTCATTCAATGCTGGTAATACCCCTTGGTGCTTCCATGACGACCAGCTGGCACTGAGGCCAAGCAGTAATGGGGCACAATGGTCAGCCCAGGCCACCACAGAACCTGCAAACAGCCACAGGAGGAAATCTATGACCTGGGGAGGAAAAAGGTAAAGGTATATTTCATTAAAGAACTAATAAAGGAGGGAGAAAAAAAAACAAACCAACAACAACAAATGGCAGTTTACTTTTCAAAATACTTATCTGAAATTCAAAATGCAACAAAAACGCAACAACTAGAAAAAGTTTTTAATATTTGTTGTGCTTTGAAACAGTATAAACTTTTTCCTAAACTCAAAATCAAACTAAAATGTCTATATAAAGAGAAGCAAAAACACTCTTCTAAAGTCATCCCTTCATTTAAAGCTGACCTGCATCTCATTTAAAACGGGGAAATAGCATCTTTACAGTAAACTGACTGTTGGGGGAAACTGAAGGTGGTCGATCCTTGTGTCGCTACAAACAGTGGGGAAACATTGTAAAAATGCAAAAATTGTAGCTTCCTTGATGTCCCAAAACAGAAGACTTTAACAGCTGAACACATGTTACAATGAACAATAGTAGTACCCTAAAACTGTCCAAGCCCTCTTAGAAACAGCAGGTGCAGAATTCTAACATCCTTAGACAGTTCTCCTGGTGAATTCAAACTTTCCTTTAATTGTTCTAAATATGGCAAGTTATTAGCAATGAATTCCTTCAGCTGCCTCCAGCTTTTCATACAGTTTAGATGCTATTAGTATTTAAAGTAAGAGTTTTAAGTGGACATTCACAAAATAAATTGAAAAGCGTCTCTATGGAAATGGCAGTCTTCTAAAATATGAAAGCATGGGCAATAATACTGATTGCTGAGAGAGCATGTGACTTAGATCAAAAACTCTCTTCCTGAAAGTTGCAAATTATTCTCACAGCACGTACCTCTTTAAGGTCAGCATTTTGTACAGGTGTTGACTTGTGTGCTAGATTGCTGATGTAGCCCATCAGGTCTAGCAGCCAGTCCATTCGTTTCAGCACTCCTAAAAGAACAAGAACATTGTCTCTCTTGAGCTTTACAATGCACCATTTTTCCTTAAGAATCAAGTGTGGAGAAACACTATGGCAATAGAGCACTGACTGTGGAGGAACAATTGCCAATACCCTTCTCACATTTGATTCACACTTGCTGCTGGCAGAAAGCATACAGGCACTTATACAGTACAAAGCCTTTGCTTGTAAGTCAAGCAACGCACCGAACGCACAGAAAAAGGAATGCTTGGCGAGATTTATTTCACACAATGGCTTCCTGCCCTGCAGACATGACTGCTGCTGAAAGGTAAAGCCTCCCTGCAGTTTTTGCTTCAGCACTTCATTCAAGTTTAGCACTGATATACTGTACATCAGACAAAAACATGGGCAGTGCTGGGAGAAAATCTTCCTACAGTGCAGAGAGGATCAATAAAATACCATCAGGGCATGGAACTAAACCCAGACCTCAACCCAGTGATGGAACATATTTCATCAATTCAGGTTCTTCTGTCCAAAATTCATTCTGCCTCCCATAAACTAATAACCACCTTTATCTCATTTTCAGCTCAGAGACCATGTCATTACCATTTCCTGCTGTCATCTACATGCACTCTTTTCCATCTTGCATCCTCTTTTAGTGAAAGGAGTCTCATTTCACTCACTTTAGACTCACTAATGCTTGAATCAGGCACTAGCAACATAATGCTTTGAAGCTGATGAGTAAACAGTCAGCCTAAGGTCCTGCAGCCATGAAAATGGGGAGACTTCATTCTTCACTCCCTTTGCACTTGTTTCTCTCTCATTTATCCACTGCATGATTCTGCTACTTCTCTTGCATCACCTCCAGTGCTTAGTGGACCCTAAAGTGAGCAAACCAACTTATAACCCACCAGACAACTGTCTGCTATGGTGGGGAGGACAAAGGAAATTTGTTTCCTGCATTAATTCAGTGCAAGGAGTTCAAAACAGCAAGCTACTTCCTTGGCTCAACCAGTCTCACAGAAACACACCTACCCACTGTGTCTCACACTAAGAAGTTAGATACTTGCTAGGATAGCAGGGTTGCACTGGTACTGGTCTCAGATGTGCTACGTACATTTCTAGCACTACCTTAAACTGAAAGACCAGGACAGCCAGGAGACACAGATTGAGTCAAAACTCTGATCTGCAAATCACTTTGCTATGATAAATGACTCATTGCTGATCCATGGAACCATAAAAATGGAGAGAAACATAAAAGCAAAGCTTGACAGAAGTATTTCAAAAGCTGAAAAAAAAATCTGAAAATTGAGCAGTTTCTGATCTGGAGGAGTTTGGAAACAATTGGGTTAGGCAATCTTAAAATTATTTAAATAGCATCAGTGCAGACCCATAGACATTTGTTGATATTGTTGTTGACTCTTTTTCAAGGCTGGCCTTACCTGTGTTTTCATGGCTCACAATACGAGCATGATAGAAACCATGCAAGAACATCCATGCAATAGATTCCTTCTGATGATAGCCTGTCAAAGTATCAATCACAGCACTCAAGTTCATTAGCGGCAGTCTGCCTTGAGAAATTAAATACACCTTGGTGAAGATGGCCTTCTCCATATTGTTCTGCAAATGCAATAAAAATGTGTTAAAACATGCTTTTATGTGGGAACAGTAGGACATAATGTATTCCTCTTCATAAAAACAGGGCTGATCTAGCAGACTTATTCTACTTTCAGACACATTATGAAACCTAAGACTGTACATGCTACTTTAATTTAAGACGCATCTAAACAGACAAGCAAAGTGCAGCCCAGTACAGTTTGATTGTTTCCATACTGCTGTAAGTTTTATACTCCTCGTAAACCTGAAATGAGACAGGCTAACTGTTCTGGAGACTCAAACCTTCTTGCACAACGGATTTCCTTCAGTGAAAAAAGGTTTTCTCGAGCTGTGCTTCCCAGTGTGGAAGAAAGGACTCAAAGAATTAAGGAGATGACAATTCAGCTTTCCTGTCCTATTTTAATGCTTGATTCGCTATCTCTGATGAGTGAATCTGCCTGTGAACAGAACCACATGGCTTTATGTCACGGATATTTGTTTATGATGACCTACTCAAAAATCATCAAGTCCTTCCTCCCATTTCCTTAGCACATATTTTTCAGCTGCTAAGAATTCCACTGCTGGTTGATCTGGTGAGCTAGAAGCTGAAAATTTCTATTGTTATTGTTACCCACCTTGTCCACCAGGAACCCTTCTGAATGTGAATATAAATATAGCATATTAAGTCAAGACTGAAAAGGCAGTTCAGATGAAGTATTTCACATTTTTAACAGAAGAAAAAAAATCCAAGAGTTCAAGCACAGCTAATCACCAGGATGCACTTACAATCTGTTTCAGCTCAGTGGCTATATTAACACAGGAAGGCTACAGTCCGGTTTTTGCACCACTGGACTAAGAAGATCTAACACCATTCCTATTCTGCTAACAGCCCAATACAAAGTGAAATCAGTGGCACTTAGTTGCCTCAATGAAGTTTTGGATGTGGACTGACCACTTTTGGTTTTAGGCTGGACACAAGGAAGAAATTCTTTCCTGTGAGGGTGGTGAGACACTGGCACAGGTTGCCCAGAGAGGCTGTGGATTCCCCCTCGCTGGCAGTGTTCAAGGCCAGGCTGGATGGGGCTCTGGGCAACCTGGTCTAGTGGGAGGTGTCCCTGCCCATGGCAGAAGGTTGGAACTAGATGGTCTTTAAGGTCCCTTCCAGAATCATTCTATGATTCTATCATGTCTGTAACATAGTGCCAAAACTCTCTCACATGCAAGACACACAAAACAAACAATACTCTTCAGGAGCTAAAACACTCTAGTGAGAAGAAAAACAATAAGGCATGCTTGTTTCATGTGATTTGGTGAGAAAAGATCAGGAGGAAACCATCATTACCTTAGAGATCTGGACAATGCGATCAATCTCTGAATCAGCCATTTCTGAGATGCATGTTGCTACACTGACATACATCTCCAGGTCGCCTCTCTGGAAACAGAAAAGTAAACACACGTTTGAACATACACTACCAGGTTTCTTCTTCATTTAAACCAGTGTGTCCAGGAACTTTTAAAATGATCATGATGACCAAAATGAGGCTAGAGACTGGATTAAATATTCACTCTGTTTTACAAATGCTGTATTTGCTGGAGATTTCAATGCACTTCCTGTAGGAAAAAAAAAAAATATTTTTTATTTTTTCCAAGTGTCCTTCCTTAGAGATGTTTTCTGTAGCTAGACAGTTCTTTACATCACTGTGAGAAGCTGAATCCTCTTCGGAAAAAGAGCACCTCTGGTTGTTCTCTGCTTCTGTTTCAGTCACATTTATTTCAGTACCAATATTGTGTTTTTCCATTGACAAATAATTTATGAGGGAAAAGTGTCCATTAAATTGGTTTCACAACATAATCATATCCTACAGAATATATGACAGTAACTTAAACTGAAATTATGCAGAAATCTTAACTACTGTCACTAAAAAGTTTACATCCTATTTCATCTTTCAAATCTGATGGGCCAGTGCAAAAAGATGGGATTTTACATCAGTAAAAATAACCAGTCACAAAGTTCGTATGCCTCATACTTTATTCCTTACCTGAATCTTGTTTGGTAGAAGCTCGAATATTTTCTCAGCAGCCTGGCACAGAAAGCCCCAGCAGTACTGGGGAGGGTTTGGGATTTTCATTGCCTGCACAAGTCCCTGTAAAATACACTGGCAAATTTCTGGGTTTTTTGTGCGGTTCTTCACTTCAAATTGTTGTATCAGAAACACTTCTGTAAAAGACTGTAGCTTGTCTTCTGCAACATGTTTCATCCACAGATGCAGGGATGTGAAAAGGTATTTCTGTGTTTTCATCTAAAAAACAAATACAAGGTACGAGAGTCTTAAGGTTTGCCATAAATTGCAGAATCAGAATCTCCGTTTTGTGTAGGTTTTTCTGATTGGCCTAGATATTGCACTGATTTCCTCTTCAGTGGTGGTCCCTGTACTACATACAAGCAACTTACAGATGGTGAGGTATCACTCAATATCTAACAGACCAGAACAAGTTTTTAAATCGCTTTGAAGGATCAAGTGATTTTTTGCCATGTGATGTAGATCAGTGTTTTTCAAGCATCCCAATAATTTTCTCTTGTACTAGATCAAGAGATGCTGCTAGAAGAAGCAGGCAAGCTTTTGGACAAATAGGGAGGACTTTTCTCCAAGTCTGTCAACTGATACACTAAAAGACAATTCTGTTCCCTACTATGCCATGTCTTTTTACATCTCTAGGCTACCAGAGATGCAGCGGGAAATTAGAGGAAAAAGATCTTAATCGACCTAAATAAAAACCATGTTGCATATCTTAAGCCCTTATGAACTTGAAAGGTTGCTGAACTTCTCCTGTCTATCACTACAAATTTTTGCTAAACAGTATTTCTGCAGAATTCTGAAACCCGCAGTCATTTTCCAGTGAGATGTTCTAAACTTCATTACTACCTGAGCAGCATCATAGGAAAGAGGTGCTGAAGTCCCAAAGATTTTCTGACATACGTACACTGAGACTGTAAACAAGAGGAGGTACCACCCACATCCCCAAAAGCACTGCAGCATTTTGAGAAGATTGGGCTTGTGTCGCAGCCAGTTCAAGGCAGAGATGTTTTATCTCATCACCTAGAGGAAAGAAAATAGAATGTATGGAATAAATTATTTTAACTTTAAATTTATTCTCAATTCATAAAATAAAGGTTTTTGTTCCACTTGAGCACTGCATGAAACTTTGCATTTATAGGGATGCTGCTTAAAGTTTTCAGCACATGCACTGTAGAAGAATCGTCTCCTCACTCACACTTTGACAAATTCTGAGATGCCTTGCTGAGAGATCATTTCAGCTCACTCAGTAAGAAAAACACGGGAATGGGATGAAAATAAGATTTAACCTACAAAAGGAGAAATGAGTCAATTTCCATCACGCTAAATGTAAGAGAAATTAGCATTTGTGTATTCACACGTACATGTGAACGACATGTTCACATAACACGTCACAGAACAGAGGTTAGTCACTGTTGCTGCTTGGTTGCAGTATTGTTCAGTTTAATGTGTGGGAAGACCTTACAGTGCATGGAGGTTATATGGTTACAAAACTCTTCTTATTGGTTTCTGTTTATAGACAACTTAGTGACTAGTACAGCCTGTTTCTTAACAGAATTACTACTCATAGACATGCTGAAGAGATACTGAGTAATGGCACTGCTTCCATGTAGCTCATGATCATTACAGTAACACAACACCAAAACATTATTATACTGGCATCTACTTATCAGACAGGTTATTGATATGTCAGCCTAAAATTTAAATCAGTGCTTTGCTAGTAAAATGTTCTTTCAATATTAAAGTGGTTGTCTGTATAGCACAACCTTTGCAAGGTAGTTTGGTAACCAAAACTCTCTCACTAGCTTGGAATACTAAATCACAGATTATGATTTAGTTACAGCTGTTAGCTACGAACTGTCAAATAACAAACAGATACCACCTATATTGTATTATAGAGTTTTTGCTCAACAACTGCAATAAACTTTGTAAGATATGAAAGCCATCTGTTGTCTGCAATATGTTTACAGATTAATAAATCTTCACAGTAGCATTTTTTAAACAATTAGTGTTCACAAAAATGTTCGTGAATTCTCAGACATGAGTAGCAGTGACCTAAGATCCAAAAGAATTGAGTACCTACCCTATTTTTCATAGAAATATTCATGACATAGCTGTTCCAGAATAACTGCTTTAGTTTTCTATTCCTAGACTGATTGCTAGGTCAACTGCTCTACATTATACTTTCTGAAACACGTGAACATTGCTCGTTAGCACACAGCAAGATCTATTTCTGCATGCATATACAATGTAAAGGCGAGTACAACTTCCACAGCAACACAAAGGAAGAGTCAAGAGAAATTACATTTGAAAACAGACTGTGATGCTGTCTAAAGTTAATACAAACACAGAGACAAAGCTGATGTCCTTTGGAATTCCCCTGATTTACAGAAGTCAGACTCCCAAGCAAAAAACAGGAATAAATGAATTCCCCATGAATGTAAAAAGTTTCACCTATTCATGAGGTTGCACTCAAATTTGCATCAGCATGGACTGCACAGCTCAGTATAGGAAATTCTTTCACTTATTCTTATAAAAAATTCTACAATAAATTGCAAGAATACAAAAGTTTCAGCCTGGTTATCAGTAAAAGCATTTAGTTTGTTGCCAAATCTTTCCAGTATTAGCAGGGACTTGTTCTGCATAAGATATTTCAATGTAGGATGGTTCAATGATTTCTACTGCTTTTGCAAGCGCTTTGTGTAAGTAAAAGAAGCATCTGAAAGAAGCAAGAACAATATTCCACTTTCTGGGCTCTTATAGTACATCAGTTTAAATGCAACGGTACTTGCACATCCTAGTTGTAAAAAACAACCTGCAAGTCCAGTAATGACAATTACAGACATTAGAAGAAACAAAACTCAGCAGAATCAAGGGAATATGGAACTTCGCACAGCAGGCGTTTTTTAAGGAAGTGAGTTTGAAATTCAGAGACATTTACATCATCCAAAAATGGCATCAACAGATACCCTGAGAAAATTACTATACAAGCTGTCCAATCCCATAGTTCAGCATCGTGGTTCAAACCAGCAGGCACCCAAGCACCACACAGCTGTCTGCTCACTTCCCTCCCAGTGGGATGGGGAAGAAAACTGGAGACAAGATAAAATTTGCGGACTGAGATAAAGACAGTTTAATAGGACAAAAAAGGAAGGCAAAACAATACTAATGATAAAGAATATACAGAAAAAACGCTGCACAACGCAATTACTCGCCACACGCCAACTGATGCCCAGCTGGTCCCCGAGCAGCGGCAGCCCACCTCTGGCCATTTTTACAGTTCTGCATAACACCGTGTGGTATGGGACATCCCTTTGGCCAGTCTGGGCCAGCTGTCCTGGCTGTATCCCCTCTCGGGTCCTTGTGCTACCGCAGCCACCTCGCTAGCAGGGCAGCACAAGAAGCTGAGAAGTCCCTGACAGTAAGCACTGCTCTGCAACAACTAAGCCATCACTGTGTTATCAACATTATTCTCATCCTAAATCCAAAAGACAGCACCATACCAGCTCTAGGAAGAAAATGAACTCTGATCTGGAAACAGAACATTCAGGATCAAAGCTACTCCCCAACATGAAGAAAAATTGATCCTGGAAGCACAGAAATCAGAGTTGCAATGGAAACTCTGTTAGCCAGTGCCACGTAGGAGCCACTATATTTGCCACTATAGCGATAGCTAGCTGAACCACAGAGCAGTTCAACTTGTGATAAAGCTACCTGCATCTTCCAACACACCAGAGCTGCAATTAAAGGGAACTAAGATAAGATGCAATTAATTTCCAGTTATGTGATGTGTTCTTATCGCTGTAATAGTTCAGATCCACCGGTGTTCCAGGGAACTTCCAAACTGCTTCACACCTCTTAGTTCTGATCTTCTTGTATTAAAGCAACCTATGTCCACACAATGACTTCAAATATATGCTTGAAAACATTAGAAAGCCAGCCATGAAAGCACAGCAAACACTTCAATTCCTGAAGCATCTTATGTGCTCTGCAGTTTATGAAAGTTGTGTCAGAAAAAAAGTCCTGTGACAAGTACAAATGACTTAACAGAAATTGATACAACTTACCAAAGTTTAGTCTCATCAAAGGAGAAAGAATGGACGCCCAGTTTACAGGTGGGTACTGATGGCTCCCTCCAACTACCGAGATGGGTGCCAGCGCTACTTTCACCAGCTGAGGCGGAACAGATTCAGGGCCTGCAACAGAATGTTCAGTCACAGTCTGAATATTATACACATACATTTGGTCAAGCACTTCAGAAGAAAAGTGCTTATAGTTTATTAATTCACGCTGCACTGAAGACCAGTCTGTACTGCTGAAGTAAGGAGCATTATAAAGTACGTACTGGTTTTGTGTGTTTTTTTTTTTTTTTTTCATTCTGTATCTGAGAATTAGCTGTCTCTTGTTTGTAATCAACAGCTCTATGTTTAACATTAATAACCTGCCAAAGAAGGTTTTTCATTACTGAGGAAAAGAAACTTTCTGGTTCTTTCCCCTTGAGCCAATTTATGAGCTAATTACAGATGTCGTCCCTGTTCACTGCAGGGGAGTTGGACTAGATGACCTTTAAAGGTCCCTTCCAACTCAAATGATCCTATGATTCCCCACCTAGTAAGGTAATACTGCTTTTATGTCCCATCCCAGAAGTCGTAGGCCACAAAAACTGTCGGACATGCTAACCCTTGCTACAAACTGCATTACATAAAAAAGAGGAATTAACTCAGTAAAAGTCCTCCTGAAAGCAGACCAATCTCTACCTCCATTAAAAGCAAATCTTGTTTAATCAGGCAGGTCTCTTCTACCAGCATTCCTCACATAAGAGCGTACTTTCATCATGTTCCTTTGCATTCATCACACATGGCACTAACCCACTTGGGTATCAGAATGTCACAAAGAATCTTAACCTAGAATTCCTGAAATAGGGGACAGAAGAAAGCTTGTCTGATGAAGAAGTACTGCTGAGGATACACACTAACACCTAAAGTGATTTGACTTCCAATCTCACAGAGAAGATAAATCATCTCACAGACAGAGGGAAGGGGAAAGGGAAAAGGTTTAAAAATCTAGAAAATTTCAGAGAAAATGCTATAATAATTCTACTATTACGTGTAATTCAATTTGCTGTTTTAAAGGAGTCTGTGTATAGAAGTTTAGAGATCAAATATCCTGCATTAGTAAAGCCCAAATTAGTATTTAGAAAAGTTCTCTTAAATAAAAGCAGGATGTTAGGGTCACCTTTTAAAGCCATGACACATTTTCTGGACATTATACTGTACTTCCTTCTTACCTTTTTTTCCACTTTCAACTGCAAACTCAATGGCTGCCCTGATAAAGCTGCTTTCAGGCAAGTAGCTAAAATCTGGAGGAACTGTGAAGACGAAAAAGACTGTTTATATACTAAAAAGTGTCAGCAAAAGTAATAACTTCCAGCTTCCATGTAAATACAAATACAAACTGAGCTATGTTTGAGTTAACTAAGTCTGCATGTGATTCAATGCAATTCGACCAAAAATTACTGATAGATGCATTGGTCTTTCCACTGTGAAGACAAGTTAAACATTAATGTTGGTGAGAAATGCCAGATCTGAAAATCAAATTCCATAACCAACTGAAAAGTCCAGTTTCCTTTAAGAATTTCCTTAAAATGTATCAGCCACTGCAAAGCAGGCTTTAAAACAGAGAGCTTCAAAGCTTACCAAGTTCCACACAACAGAGACATTCCATATTTAAATGCAGGCACTTACGCTAGGTTATACAGAAGAAAATATCCAAGAAGGTAATGATTTATTGGCAGAACATGAATTTTTGTGTTAACCACTGCATTAAAAAGGCACACAACAGAACACAGTTTTCAGCTTCAGCTCAGCAAAGATCTCTACTAGTAAAACATTCATTTGAAGAATCATTTTTTTTCTTGTTGTTATGGACTAGTTTTTAAGCATCAGTGTTTTTTGTTTGTTTGTTTTTTATAAAGGAGGAAGTGCCAAAATAAAGAGTAGATTACTCAGCTCTCATCACACTAATGCCTGCGTCATGTATCAACCATTATGTCTAGCACATGGGACCACGAGGTCTCTGATTCAAAGGCTGTCATGTAATTTAACAGGGCTGCAGTATCTAGTCTGTAGTGTCCTTTGTGTCCCTTGCTGTCTTTTTAGCTAGGTGCTACTGCTATATGACCATTAAGCAGCAATAATAAAGCATCTTACCAGATGCCCTGCTCTGGGTAGAAGACAAACAGGACATATGAAGGTGTCCCAGAAGTCCTGCTGCATTTGTCTGAAGGCCAATCTGCCCTGAAAAACTGATTATCTGTTGAGACAATAAATGAACAGTTGGACAGATTTCCCTTCATTGCCTCATTCAAGCTGGACATAGACATTACATCATTGCATCAAACAAATTGGTTTGTTTGTGCAAGGTGTCAAAATGCCCTGGTGCATTATTCTAAGAATAATGAAACAGAGACTACCTCCTTACCTGTGTAAGGGTTCTGATGACTTCATTGAGCTTACTTTGAAACTGGGAGGTCTGGATGCTCTCAGATTTCATCTGCCAGAGGAACAGAACAAGAAAATGTGACTTTTATAAGGGAAGAGAAGAAAAAGCAAAACAGAATGAATCCTGAAAAGACAGATTATATTTGCACACATGCCTTTTTGAGGGGGAATCGATGAAAATAGGAGAAAGCCTGTACAACAGTAAACTTTTATGCCAGTGCATATGGGCCATATGACAGGGAAATGGAAGGAACAGGTTCCATTCTACACGCCAATCCATCCCACTTGGGATGTACCCTGCACAACTCAGTACCGAGTAAATGGGATGCCCTGGTAGATGACCGCTCCTGCGTGGATGCAGGAGGCACCATTCTACTTAGCCTTCAATCAAATTTCTAGGAGAGAAAAGTCCCATCTGCTTGCATGTTCTCACCTGTATCACGCCTGCTTCAGACCCCACCAGTGCAACCAGTCCATTGACAGCAGCCAGACGCTGCATTGTTGGAGAACCCTGGAAATGCAGTTCGAGATTAGTGAATCACTGGGCCCACACAGCACCGCTGTTCAATCTGTAGCAAAACAGACCTGTTGCCCTTAAACAAAAGGGCTTTTCTTTCAAAAGAAAGATCACGACTGTTACCACTTCTACACCTCCATCCCAAGCACCTCTTCAGGTCAGACTCCAGCATGCTGAATTATTGTTCATCTCTTCATTGCTGAATGAAAAGGCTTTATATGAGACTTCCTTCCCCACTCTCTCCATCTAAAATCATCACACATTTGTCCCTGACAAATCACTTTCTTCCACACAGTATGTATTCAACAAAATACGCCAGTGCATTTCAACTCTAAAACACTTTTTTTCTTCATTGATACCTTTAGCTCCCATCTTAAGGTACAAGTTTAGAGTTTGCTTTCACGTAAGTGTTTTAACAGTAAGAAATTAATTACTGAAGCAGAATGGCAAGCAGAACAAAGTAATACACCTTAATCCCCCCACTACTCAGTTACAACAGCAGTGATGAGTGGTGCCGTCAGTCAACAGCTACACATAATAATGTCAGTTCAACCTAAAACCTGCACCGCAGTCTATACATTCCTTGAGTACAGAGACAGCAACTGCCACATCATAAAAACAGAGTTTACTAATTTATTACTTAATAAAACAACCAATTAATTAAAATACGCATATCCCATAAAGCAAACAGGCAGAAGAGAAATAGGATTTTTCTTCTTTAGTGAACAGCCCAAAGCCAGATTTTTCCTTCCATATATGACTCAAACAGCATATTCATACAGTCCCAAGTGTTCTTTGCAGATTTTTCTTCTTTAGTGAACAGCCCAAAGCCAGATTTTTCCTTCCATATATGACTCAAACAGCATATTCATACAGTCCCAAGTGTTCTTTGCAGATTTTTCTTCTTTAGTGAACAGCCCAAAGCCAGATTTTTCCTTCCATATATGACTCAAACAGCATATTCATACAGTCCCAAGTGTTCTTTGCAGCACTCCAACAAAATCAAAGAAAATTATGACCCTACTCTTCATTTAAAATCTTCCTTCAAAACCCCAGAATACAAATTGAAACTCCTTTACCTCTGCAATCACAACTTTTATCCAGGCTGGCATCAATTTGTTACTCAGGGCTTCAGCTTTCCCATGACCATAAGCTGACAAACCATGAACAATTGTACCTAGAGCTAAAGCAAAACCGGATGTCTGTAAGGTGAGAAAGACACAAATTAAAAAGATCGCCATGTCTTTATCTAAAACACAGATGCTTCTGTATTTTAAGAAATTTCTTTTGTCAGGTGACACAGGATTTAGAGATTATACATGAGCACATGGTGTGCTCTGAAGCCTTTATTCTAGGGCAGACTTTCTGATACAAAGATGAAAAGGAATTACAGAGGTAGGTTGACTCCCTGTTTTTCAAATGAATATACTAAACAATTGATTAGTGCAATGGCAAGCTTAGACTCTGAATGGTTTTTATTTTTTTTTTTTCCTTTTTCCCTTTTCTATCAAATGTTCAAAAAAAAGAACAAGTACTGGAATACGGGAATTATTTTGTGCATTTTTGATGGTAACTTTAGAACACTGAGGGATGAAACAGAAACCTGTTATGATACACTGCCCAGAGCCTAAGAGAAAAGAAAAATTCAGAAGACAGCAGCAGATGTGTTTTCCTACCAAGAAAAATACTCTGAAGAAAAACGTTACAAATGAGACAAGAATTGGCACAACACGTGGAGTAAATATACTAAGAACTCAGAAAAACAAACCTTCCTTTTACATGCAGTCAAACATATAAAACCTGCTTTTATTTCACTTTCTGGTAATTGCTATACACATGCAAACAATACATCAGCGGACCAAATGGTAGCCAGGGTAATTGTACAGTATGCACAACATGCCCAACATCTGCTAATGCTCAAAGTAGATCAAAACAATTTTCTTCAAGGGACAGTCTGAGCAGTATGCAGTATTAAATAGGTAAGAGACAAACAGAACTGAAGAAATGCACAAACTCTGAAACATCACCTGCAGATTTTTTTCCACTAAGGTTTGCAGCTTTTTCATGGCCTCCTCAGCCTCTGCTGCTTCTATGATTCCAACACTGAAAGCAGAGACACAGGAACAGGCAACAGAATAGGCAAGTACCTGAAAAAAAAGATTAATTCTGTTATCCAGCACTATCCAAATTCAGTGCAAACAGCAGAAGCCAAGGAACATTTTTCATAGCTTGCAGTACTACCTCACTGACAAGGAGCAACATGTCTTATAAGATCTGTCAAAGAATCCCACAGAATAAATAAATATACAAAGGCAGAACAATCAAGCAGAAAAGGAGCCTATTTACACTTTCTCAGGGAGGATTTATACTACCAATAGGTACAGTGAGACCTGATCATGAGATCTTGTATAGCAGCTCAAATAGAAAGCAACTCCTGCTGCTGCAGTTTCGACCTTTGTTGCTGTTGCATTCCTCAGTCACACTTGCTTTTACACAGTATTTGTACGCACTGTTCTCTGGAGAAAACATTGCACCTTACAATACAGATTAAATTCTTTGTTCTAAGAATTAACTTTTATAAATCTGTCTGCTGGTGTCTGTTCCCTGCCCAGAGGTAGTGTGCAAAGTACGCGCTATGATAGCAGGGCCTATGGAAGCTAAAGCACAAGCCCTTAAATATTCAGCAATAGCTCTCTCAGTTCTTCAGTGCTGTCCAGAAACTGAGAAACATAACTCTAGGCTTTGTTCCTTGTTTTTCTGTAAACTACTGCATACGTCTTCTCTCTTCATCTGGCAACCCCACAAGCAGCTAAAACGGATGGCTGTTTCACTGTCTCATCAGAATTTATAAAATGCCACATATAGCACATAACTGACAAGAAGATTATCTTCTAGGAAATGGAGCCTAATGACAAAATGTCTTTTATAAACCATGGAGAAATGCAGTAGCATGACAAAAAACATCATGCCATTTTCAATTTATACTTTCAGATGCTGACTCCTTCTAGGACAGATTTTTAGTCTCTGCTACTAAATGAATACAACTAAAGTTTGAAGTACTTCTGTTTTTGTTTATGTAGGGTAAACTTCTGATCTTCCACATAAATGTAGTTATTTTTCTCAACACAAGTATCTGATCATTATTTATGTCAGCATGCAAGGCATGCTGCGATCCCATCCGTGATGCAAGCAGGTCTGCAAGGCCTGAGTAGGCAAGGCAAGGTCTGCAAGAGGGGTACATAGTAGAACAGTCTCCCTGAAACAAAGTATGACAGTAGCCTCTCGTATCTGCACAAGGGTTCACAAGTGACACTGTTTTTCTGTTCTTTAGCCTTAGATGTGCAAAGTAAGAAAATGAGGTCTGAACTTGGAACAAGGCAACTGTGACGACTGTTTAACCTCATTTGTACCAAAGCTATGGAACACAACTACACATGAGGATCTGGGAATTGGAGAGCTCCCACCTGCTGGGCAGGGCTGGTAACACAACGACTTCAAGTCGTAATTGAACCTTCTGCTTTATCCTGATTCTTATTTTCTGTTGTGAACTTCTCCAGTTTCATGAGCGTTCATTGGCAAGTTTTACCTCAGCAAGGTAACAGACTCACTCAAGCACGGGCCATGCCACAACAGAATACATCTTGGCAAATGATACTGAAATGTATGCTCAAATTCAGCACAACTCAGTTTTTTAAGTTTTCAAAACAGTTATAAAGAGAACAGCAAATGGAGCCATAGCAGCTTTCACAAGCAATGACTCACATTAGCTAGTGATAACAGCTTTCAAAGAAGGAAGCAAGAGGCACGCTGAAGAAGGAAATACTAATGTTAAGGTTTTCGGAGAATAAATTGCTGTTTGCTTTCTAGTAGACCAGACAAACAGTACTTAAAAGGTTAAAGACGTTGTTCTTTCAAGGCAATTTCCTAATGTTTGTGCAGATTACTGGTTCCTCTACAATTGTTTTCTTCAACAGACATAAAACCACGTTGATATTGTCAAAGAAATATTAGACAGCAGTTATTCCAGTACTACAGGTAAAAAGCTTCAGTAAAAAGTTGAGTTATTAAAGGATGCCAAGCAATAAAAAGGAAAATTGGATATCCGTGATAAAACAGGTCATACCTCCTGGACCGATCTGCTTTGGTCCTCACTGTTGTCCAGGTGCCTGCAGAGTTTTCGTAGAGAAGCAGAAACGTGGACTCGCGATTCTGTTTGGCTACTGTGACTCATAAACGAAAGAACAAGTCCTACTCCCAAAATACATCCAGTGCTTAACAAGGGGGGAAACAAACAAACAAACACACACATTAGCTATGCCTTGGGTGCTCTGAACTCTTTTTTCACCCCAAAATTACACTTGAGTGCACTCTCTCCACCCCTCTTTTTCACTTCGCAGTCTTGTTTGTGATTTACAAAAAAAAAGCAAATATTAAAAGACACTTAATCTGCACGGTATCTCAGATTTCCCAGTATGTTCTAGGTGTTGCACTGCCAGTATATCAGACACACTGCACTGTTGTCATGATCCATCGTTAAATCCACCACTTCTCTCAGTACAGTAACCTGGCAACACACAGGGCAATACAGTCTATCATTCTGCAGAACGAAAGACTTCATGAATAAATCATGAAATAAAATAAAAGGTGTTATAGGATGAAAGAAAACTGTCACTCTTTAAGGGCCAAATCCTAATACTGAAGCCAGTTGAGTTTAACAGGTTTCTGAAGGTACAATAAAAAACTTTGATGACAACTTAAATCTAAAATCCCTTATATTCAAATCAAACAGCCACTGGCCTTGCAAAAAATTCCACAAAAATTCAAATGTTCCACATAGTAATGTAAAGGAAGACAACTATGTATTTCAAGATTTGTAATAATCTTGCCTTTTCTACACCTTTACTCAACCCGTTAGCATCAGCATTCATCATTTGCTCAATATTTCTCCAATATTTATATTCGCAGATGCAAGCTAGTTCTGCACTGCAGCAGATTTATACAAAAAGCCACATCTCCAATGCTCTTGTAGAATTCATCTGGATTATGGGAAATTGCAAGGCAAGCCAGAAAACACTGCTGTTCCCTGTTTACCTCAAAAGTTTTGCACAAGCAAACCCTTCAAAGGTGAGAGCCAGAGCAAACTTCAACACGTTTCTCTTTGATGTGGAAAGGGACGGAGAAAGAAAGAAAAAAGGAAAACTGTTCAAAACAGAGACCATATGAACTGTTGTGTATGTCACACATATGCTACAACTAAAAGCCTACCTTTGATTTTTGTGTCCCCCTTTCCCCCTCACTAAGGCTGTGAGAAAATCTATCCAATATGATCTAGACAGAAAACAGGTAGATGATGCATCTTATTAACACATCCTTAGCTGCTTGAAACCACTTGAAATTATTTTGTCCCTTTAAAAAACTATGAATTTCACTTATTTTCCTCCCTGTGGTTGAAGAGAAATAAAAGAGTAGTGATTTCTAAACATTATTCTCTCTGTGACCTTTTCCAGACAACAAAATTGTTATTTTATGTATCTTAGACTTAAGACTGATTGTTACAGAACATAAGTGGACTCTCATCATGCTAAAGCATTGATTCAGGAAAGGAGATTCTTACTACTTATTAAAACCGCCTTTGTTTGCCTTATTCCTGTTACTCTCTAAAAAAAAAAAAATCAAGATGAGAATTCTCATAAGTAAACAAGGAAATAATAAACAGTAAACTAAATAAATACTGAACAACATTCTTATCAAGACTTGACATGATCAGCGAAGTGTGGTTGTACGGGCTTCAGTGTGTGAGAAGCCCTGGAGAAGCATATTATTACACGGACACAAACATTTTCTTATACAGTCAGGAGGTAAGACATCTCAAAAATTTACTGCAGAGCCCAAGAATCTTCCTGATGGTTGCAGGGATGTGCGCAGCCGGGGTGGACAAGGGGAAGCACATGGGGAAGAGGGCAGAGGTGGGGGTTTGCTTTCTGCCAGACAGCAGCACAACAAGTCTCCGTGACACGGTGGTGGCAGAAAGATTGTCCGCACTGTGGCAGGATGAAGAATTGGCCCCGGGAGTCTGTCATCTCTCCTGCAACTCTCCTGACCCCAATTGATCTTGGAGCAGCTGCAGGAGAGGAAATGATTAGTGCTGGCATTTAGAAAAAAGGGAACTCTGCCCCTAACTTATTTCTACTGCAGAATATACTCGCCAAAATAGTTGGAACCTATTTAAACAACACTAAATGAAAACCAACAAAACAGAATCACCTGTTGAGCACAGGTGAAACACTCACATAAGGTCAACATAAAGCATATGCCAGACAATCAGCTGTGCCTATCATCCTGCTGGAAAGGCCTTTGCTTTAGAATAGTAATGTCAAGCTTGGACAAGTCTGCTACGTTTACAGCCCTGCACATGGTGAGCGGTGGGAGGGTGAGAGGCAGTGGTTAGTGCTGAGATGCAAGAAGCTCAGACTGAGAAGAGGAGAAGCCTTTTCCCCACTAGGACAGCCCAGCCATGAAGGCGAGGCCCAGATGGGTCAGTCTGGGGATTTCAAACCATGACAGTATAAAGCCTTGGGCAATGCAGTCCAGCCCATGGCTGAGTCTGGTTTGGGGAACGATGTGGACCTCCCAAGGTCCTTGCCAGCCTGCCTAAGTCCATGATTCTTCAAAAGCACTCAGAAAAGGCAGACTCCTTACCTTACCTTTATCTGTAGAATTTAGGAATAAAAGCTTGCATGAACAAAGTGGAGCTCAAAACAAAACAAAGTATCATCCGTAAGGTAAGAAACTCACTTGTACTCCAGACTGGAGTCAAAGCAACAGTCTTCTAGTGCATCCAGTGACTTCATTAGAACTAAGTTCATCTGTTGACCAGGTACCTCACTACAAAACAGAAAACAGAAAATACTCGGCTCTGTTCTTCAAACCAAATAGGACATTAACCTTCCTGATAAGAAGGAATATGTCACTAAACACAATTCTTGTCTTGCTGTAATGGGTTCTCATACTGGCCTGTATGACTGTAAAACTGTCTGTTCATGTCACTTATAGATAAACATATTGATATAATTACACAAATAATACAAACATATTCAGACCTTAACTAGCACCCATTATTGGTACAACACCCAGAAAGAAACTAAGCACCCAAGGTTTATAAAACATACCTGGCAGTGGAAGGAGGCTACTAACAGAGAAAATATGACCTCAACTAGACTGGTAGCTATTTGTAAAATGGTAGGTATTTCATTTACATTTATATTTTAAGGGATTATCTCTGGAAATCTGTTCCTCCATTCATTCGACGAATAGTAATGATAGAAGAAAGGAATCTCTGCCTCTCTTTCCAAAGATGTCACAGGGACTCCTCCTTACAGAACATGTCCACAGTTGTCTTGATGAACAGGGCATGCATAATGCAAATTACCTCTATGATTTGACTTTACCTGTAGCTACATCCCTCTGAGTTTTGTCTGTGGTGCTAGTCAATGTTGGGAAGAATATCTGAGACTAAGTTTTGAAACTATGTACTGCAGTGGAAGAATAAAAATTGACTTGTTTTAGTTCATAAGAATTTTTTTTCTTAAGATAAATGTAATCTCTTATTAATCTTCACATTCCTTGCCAAATCAAAAACAAAACAAAAAATAAAAAAATAAAAGCTTATATACTCCAAAATACCCATGTTATTTGTTACTACCTTTAGAGTATTTTAATGCTTGTTGGTAGCTCAGTTGTTGTCACCAACTAATCATTCAGAGACAGTGCATCCCCAGATCATGCTGCCGAATTGGATGCAGAAAGTTAACGACATCAAAGAATGAAGATCAGTGCAGACTGCTGCAGCACACTCTTTACAGCAGATGCTTCAGAAACACTAACTTCATAGAGCAAATTAACATCTGTCAGCCAAATCTGTTTGATACCTTTGTTTATGCAGCAATTAAACATTATAGGTATATAGGCAGACAAAATTCCTAGTAGTCAGTAAGTTGGAGGAGTACAGAATCAAACCTGCACTTCAAATTCTCTGGAATCATCTGCCATCCGGGATCTTAGGTCTGTACTGAGGCCAACTTTCAGCAATGCTCTGACAACAAAGCTTAAAGACAGCCCATCACACTACCTCCATTGAAGCTCTGTCCTCATACAGGTAACAAGATGCAAGTGGACACTATCCAGCGTACAGAACACCGTTTAGAAAGGAACAAGTGAGAATGAATGATTTTACAATCAAGTCTGCCAGGGCAGCTAGTCTCCTTTAAAAATGCATAAGCAGTCAACTTCCAGGTTGTACATGCACCTTATGATATCATGAAAATTAATCAATCACTCTGAAGGAATGATGGCAAAATATCCAGAATAGCACAGGTCGGGGGAAAAAGACAATTATAATAAAACACACCTTAACAGAAATGTTGCAAAACACCTCAAGAATAATTTGCCTATGACTTGTAAATACTTTATTCCCTAGATAACGGAAGCTGAACGCAGGAAAAAACAGGAAGTTACGTCCACACCTACGTTACATACAGTAATCCTTACCTGACTTTTTCTTCACACAAACGTGAGATAAACATCCCCAAAGCAAGGCCCATGTGGATTTGAACAGCTTGAGACTCATCGGCATTTCGTTTCCCAGGTAACCTGTCAGTCAACATATTCAGGACTTCCTCTACCTTCTCCTTGCATGATACAATGATAACTGGCACCAGGAGAGACAAAGCAGTGGCTGCACAGGAACGAGCTATAGCACTAGCAGTATTTTCACCAGAATAGGATTTCTAAAAAAAAGATTTTCAAAAGAATTATTTTTGTTTTTCCTCTTCTGGGGAGGAAATAAAATTCCTTCCCAGGCAGCAACACTCAGTACTTTTGGAATTTAAAATAAATATGCATGCAGCAAACAGCAGCACAGATGTATTGCAATCCAGCAAACAAAAAGAATTTAATGGCATTGCCTACAGTAGGGTTTTCCTTTTCCTTAGCCTGCAAGCAGTTTAAAGCTAAGGAAACTGACAACATAATTTCTATGTGTAATAAGATTGTGAAGTTGGAACTGCAAACAAAGAACAAAACAGGACAAAACTAGAATTTAACAGCTACACTAAAGGAAATTCATCTATTTTAGTCTTCAGCTTTCATGCTAAAATATTCAGGAGTGTGATCAGAACTGCAAACAGAAACCAGCCACAGTGTTAAGCTACTTCTGTAACTATAACACACTATGAATTCAGTAAGCTGAATAAAGCACTGCCTTAGAAGTACCATACCTATGATAACAAAATATGAGAACTTGCAAGATTACCTGCAGAGATGCTTTCTAGAAGGAAGATCTCTTACAACGGATTTTAATTTATTTCCATTTTAAAAGCTAAAATCTATTTATGAAGCAATGGACTGATTGCAAGTAGAAGCCTAATGTATATTTAGGAACTTGGATGTGCAGCTATGAGAAGAAAAAACGATTCTCATCAGGATGCAAGGCACTGCAGGGCAGTGATTTCTGTTATGTGCCTTACAATTCTACAACCATAGTATTCTAAAAAATTTTTTAAACAGGGTGGATTTTAGAAGCAAAAATATGACCCATGTCACACTCTTCCATCTCAAACATTTATTTTTAAAATAGCATTGTTTCCAAAGGCAGGAGTTATAAAAACAGTTCAGCAAAAACTGCTTAATGCCAAACAAGTACTTGAACCCTCTCACACCCAGACAGTCTAATGTTTAACACTGCATTTAATTTGGTAATACAAATGATAACAGAGTCATGATAACAGAGTCAGTGATAACAGAGGTCATGTGCCAGAGCTGATCTTTTAAAATTTGCTTCATTTTTGTGCTATTATCTTCCAAAAATATGATTTTCATTACTTTGGAAATAAAGGCAAAAACTCCAGGCAAAACGAAATATAAAGAGAAGACACATTGACAGGAAAGAAAAAAAAAAATTTTGGATTCTCCTGTGGAAGAAGAGTACTGAAGCGAGATGTGGGAAGACAGTATGCAGATCTCAAGACTTGAAAGTACATGACTGACCTTGAGAAAGTAGCTTGTTAGCTGCTAAAGGTGGGAGTGCAGCTAGCAGATGTAGCTGCAAAGCTTGTTTACGCTGAAGCAGTACTGTCACAACTTGCTTTGTTATTAGGCCCTGGGACAGTGGAAAGTTACTGAGCAGGGCTACATTAGCTGGAGTAGAACACTAACAAAGGGATTTCGATTTTGTACCCACATGATGTCGGGGTTTGTGCCTTTCATACGCCACATTCTCCTATATTACAACTACTACAGGGCAAACAGAAAACTCCATTCTAAGAATTCCAGGTATAGAACACAGATACATGCTTTCACCTTTAACATCACAGCACATACCTGGTAGAACCATGGGAAGACTTGTCCTTTAGGGCGATAGCGGCTATTCACAATACTAAAGAGAGTCTCTAGAACCATAGAAATCCACTGTTGCGTGGGAAGAAAATCAGGTTCAGTCTGCAAAAAATCAAACCCAAATATTGTTTTTTTTCTTAAATCAGGTTCTGAGTAGAACATGAGCAGCTGATGATCCAGCTATGATCCATGCAGAATGAGATTTTGTTACCCTTATGCACAGCAAGTAGCATGTTTTACTTGTCAAGATGACCCTCCAGACACTATTTTCAACCAGACTATTCAAAGCAAGTGATAGCTGTCAGAGAGCCTCACAACAGCAGCAAGAAAAAA
>VXAV01006936.1:46959-63760 GCA_013399715.1 Alectura lathami | reverse complement strand
CCAAAAAACAAAAAAAAAAAAAAAAAAAAAAAAAAGCTTAAACACATTCACAACTCTTAACTCCTACAGCTTGTCAGTAAGTTACAGCCTTCATGAATCCTTTCAGACCAAGCCACAAATTTAAAGTAGATGCAAAAACTAAGCACTGCTTATCAACATAACTGCACTGTGGTTATAAAGTACAAGACTCTACAAGGATATTTAGACTATTTTAGTCTGTTGAAATCTGACATGAAAATTTAAATTCTAATGAGGTAGCTATCACATACAGGCTGACAAAACGCAGTTAAAATGACTATTTCTCCCCACACATTCTTTTAAAGGCTTGGCCAATAATAAAGGGTATTAGAAAAACATACCTTACACAGCCCCTCACACACACAAAAACATTTAGTAACCTCAACTTTCCCTGTCACAAAAAATATAACATATCCATGACATAAATATTACATAGTGCTTCTACCTAAAGATGGCACCTGGAACTATGACCTGCTCTTTTGCTAACCAGATCATGGGTTCCATATTACATGCGGCTCAAAAGCTTTTTCACTCTAGGCAGAATTCAAATAACTGTGGGGGAAAGGGTGGCGAGACAGTGCGTTTTTCTTAGACATAAGGAGTAGCATATTCACTAGTCGTAACAACAGGAACAAAATAACAAGGAATGGCTACCCAAAACCCAAACCATGCCATAAATGCCTCAGCCTCAGATGCTGAGTAATCATAGATGAATATAGCATTTCAGCATGGAAATGAGTTATTGAAATGTTTTTACAGATATGGAAAAGAGATCGACTTGAAGAAGTTCCTCCCTCCCTCTCATATTTTGCGTTTCTAAACAATTACTAAACTTTGCTTTGTGAGCAACTGTTCATATAATCACATGCATTTTGTCACACTGCACTACTCCTTTATTGTTAGCAAGGTCAAAGGTTTCATTAAAAATGCTCTTTAAAAGAGGGAAGGCAAAAAACCTTTACCTAATCTGGCAAAGGAGGTCAAGGACAAAAAAAAAAAGGCTTCTTTGAGTATGTCAACAGCAAAAGGAAGACCAGGGAAAATGTGGGCCCACTGCTGAATGAAGTGGGTACTCTACTAACAGGGGATGCTGAGAAGGCAGAGATACTTAACACTTTCTTGCCTTCAATCTGTATGCCTAGAACTGCCCCTCTGTGGAGAGGACAACTTTCCCTTGGTCGAGGTGGAACAGGTCAGAGATAGCCTGAACAAAATTAGTCCACACAAATCCATAGGCCCTGATGGGATGCACCCATAAGTGCTGAAGGAGCTGAAAGAATTGATAGCTAAACCACTCACTACCATCTTTGAAAGGTCTTGGAGAATGAGAGAGGTGCCTGAAGACTGGAGGATAGCCAATGTCACTCCAGTCCTCAAAAAACGCAAGAAGGAGGATCCTAGCAACTACAGGTCAGTCAGCCTCAACTCTGTCCCTGGAAACATGATGGAAGAACTTATTCTTGAGAATATCTCCAAGCAACTGGAAGAAAAGAAGATTATCAGGAGTAGTCAGCATGGATTCACTAAGGGCAAATCATGCTTGACCAACCTGGTAGCCTTCTATGAAGCCATCACCAGCTGGGTAGATGAGGGGAGAGCAGTGGATGTTGTCTACCTTGACTTCAGCAAGGCTTTTGATACTGTCTCTCACAACATCCTCGTAGCAAAGCTTAGAAGGTATGCGCTAGATGAGCGCATGGTGAAGTGGATGGAGAACTGCCTGACTGGCAGAGCCCAGAGTGTTGTCATCAGTAGCATGGGGTCTAGTTGGAGGCCTTTTACTGGTGTTGTTCCTTAGAGGTCAGTACTAGGTCTGCTCTTATTCAACATCTTCATCAATGACCTCGATGCAGGAGCAGAGTCCACCCTCAGCAAGCTTGTTCACAATACAAAGCTGGAAGGAGTGGCTGGCACCCCGGAAGGCTGTGCTGCCATTCAGACAGACCTGGACAGGCTGCAGAGCTGGGCAGAGAGGATCCTGATGAGGGTCAACAAGGGCAAGTGTAGAGTCCTGCACCTGGGCAGGAACAACCACCTACACCAGTACAGGCTGGGGGCTGACCTGGTGGACAACAGGTTGCCCATGAGCCAGCAGTGTGCCCTTGTGGCCATGAAGGCCAATGGGGTCCTGGGCTGCATTAAAAAGTGTGTGGCCAGCAGGCTGAGGGAGGTGATCCTCCCCCTCTACTCTGCCCTGGTGAGGCTGCATCTGGACTACTATGTCCAGTTCTGGGATCCTCAGTTCAAGAAAGACAGGGAACTACTGGAGAGAGTCCAGCGCAGGGCTATAAAGATGATCAGGGGCCTCGAGCACCTTCTATACGAGGAATAGGTGAGAGAAGTGGGGCTCTTCAGCCTGCAGAAGAGGAAACTAAGAGGGGATCTCATCAATGTATATAAAGATCTGAAGTGCAGGATGGACGAGGCCGGGCTCTTTTCAGTGCTGCCTGGTGACAGGATGAGGGGCAATGGGCAAAAACAGGAACACAGGAGGTTCCACACAAATCTAAGGAAAAACTTATCTACTGTGGGAGTATCGGAGCACTGGAACAGGGTGTCCAGAGAGGCTTTTAAGTCTCCTTCTCTGGAGGTATTCAAAACTCACCCAGACGCCTTCCTGTGAAACCTCCTGTGGGGAACCTGCTTTAGCTGGGGGGTTGGACTCAATGATCTCCTGAGGTCCTTTCCAACCCCTGCAATTCTGTGATTGTGTGATTGTGTGATTATGTGAAGTTAGTACATTAAAAAAAAATACGTATTTCCAGGTAAATAGAAAACAGTAAATTAATGAAACTAATCGAAAGGCTCTCGGCGCATTATCTTCCTTCCTTACAAGCCTTGTGTACCTTCCACCTTAGGTGTCCTGGACCTGCCAGCAAAAGATGTCAGTATCATTAAGTGCATTTAACCCAGCCTACATTAGACAATTGTTGATCTGAATTTTTATTTGGCTGACTGGTTGATTTTAAGATCTCTCTTATCCACATATTTAAAACTTGGGCCATCACAGTTACTGCAATATTATGAGATGCTGTGCTGATGCAAAAATAGCAAGTGAGTCTACTAAATGGCCCTAAAATACTCTGTTGTATCTGATTAAGAGGTAAGAAAAGAGACCAGCTGTGCTTCGGTGTTCACTAGACCTTTATCTCATCTGTCAAAGCCAGCATACCTTTATTTTCAGAAGGTGCCTTCTTGCTCTGATTGAAATCACCAAGCTGGTTTTGTATAGGTCACACGGGAGTTAAGAAGTGACAAGATCATTGAACAGGGTGAAATTTGACTTTCAAAGCATGGAGGACTTTATAACCACTTACCAGCCCCTCAATCATACTTGGCTGCATTGTTTCACCATATTACACTAAAAGAATTCATCTCCCAGATGGACTCACCTCAGGCATCCCTTCAGTGTCTGAGGAAAGGTTGCTTTCGTATTTGGCTACAGCAACTGCAAGACCAGTCAAGGCTAAAATAGAGTTTCCTTTTACCACTGGGCTTTCTCTGGACAAAAAAAAAAAAAAAAAATTAAAAAAAAGGCAAAGAACAGTAAAGAGGCATAACAGACATGTAGGCAACCAAACATGTATATCGGTAAAGGAAAGTTATGTTACAAGTGTACAAGTGGTCCAGGAGGGATGGTCTTTGCACCTAGTAACTTTATTGGGTTCTTTTCTAGCTCGGATTCATATTTCATTTTTGGGAATGAGAGAGAGAATGGGGGAGAGAAAAGTCTTTCAGGTGTTTTTCTTGTTTGTGCTCCATGTAAAGACAAACAACATATACCAGTGGTAGGCTTCATATAGATACTAGATATATAAACAAGTTTGCCACCACTAAAACCAGTGCTGCCATCTTGCAGATCAAGTGCCCTCACTGTAAATATACACCTACGCTGCAAATCTGAACATCGTTCCTCATCTAAAGATTTATTGTTCAGAATAAGAATATTTTTCTGGATTTCTGTTTTTTATTTTTTAAAGATGACACCTTATTGGAATGTCACTGACCTTTCCTGTTTTGAACACTGAAAGTATTTCCCTTCAAACAAGAGATAACTACAAATAATTACAATTAGGTACTTAGATAAGAGATATATGTAAATAATTACAATCAGGTGCTTCGTTAAGTTTCTGGAAAACTCCTTGTGTGTCTTGCCTTAAGTAATTTCCTAATTTATGTTATGGAACCTTTTTTGTAGCTATCAAATTCTATGAGGCTACACTTCATGCTGTACATAAGAGTAATTTCTAAATCTATACACTCATGAAAGCTGAATGCTTTAAATTTAATGAAAGTAAAAATAATCATACAAACAACAGGACCCAGGAAGAAAAAGAGCGGTGCCTCATTCTTTACTGAAAATAAGGAACAAATTAAGTATTTTTTTAAAAGAAAGTCAGTAAACACAAGAAGTTCTAGACACACGACTTATGCACAGGAAATCCTTGTGCTGTTACCTGAAGAAATTACAACTCTCAAATTTGGAAATGCTACTACCTCAAACAGTTTTGCTAATAAACTTTTATAACTAAAATTGTAGCTTTTACTCTGACACACAGAATATGATATATTTGAGGTTTCATTTGTTCAAGTTTCTGCTACCTTATCTTAACACATGTATTTATTGAGTAGCTAAAATATCAATCATATCTTCTAATTTCATCCCCCAACTTTTCAAGATGGGCTGACATGTAAGGAAATTGAGCAGCTGAGAATATCTGAACAATGGTAACTTAAAGGAAAAAAAGTTCAAGCCTTCATGGAAATCCTTGATTAAAATTTCCAGAACATTCAGCTCACAGACATATTCCAAACTAGCCTTTTCTACATTTACAGGACAACTAACACTGAAATGATCTGTGAGATTTCACTGTAATTCTTTGACTGCTGACATTTCTATGATTTAAGATTTAAAGATTTCTTATTCTGAGGAATCACTGTATCTGTGACATCTGTGTGTCAGATGGAATGTGGCCTTCTATGATAGAGTTACAGCATCAGTGGATAAAGGAAGGGCAAGGGATATCATCTACCTGGACTTGTGCAAGGCCTTAGACTTGACATCCTTCTCTCTAAGGTGGAGAGAGATGGATTTGAAGGGCAGGCTGCTTCTTGGATAAAGAAGCAGCTGGATGGTTACAGCCAGAGGGTTGTTGTCAAGGACTCTATGTGCATATGGAGGCTGGTCATGAGCGGTGTCCCCCAGGGCTCCGTCTTGGGACCGGTGCTCTTCAACATCTTTATCATTAACATAGACTGTTGGGATCGAGCACACCCTCAGCAAGTTTGCTGATGACACCAAGCTGAGAGGTGCAGTTCATACCTCTGAAGGAAGGGATGCCATCCAGAGGGACCTGGACAGGCTGGAAAAGTGGGCCCACGAGAACCTGATGAGGTTCAACAAGGCCAAGTGCAAGGTGTTGTATTTGGGTCGGGGCAATCCCAGGTGTGTGTACAGACTGGGAGAAGAACTCCTTGAGAGCAGCCCTGCAGAGAAGGACTTGGGCGTTGTGATCGACGAAAAGCTGGCCATGAGCCGGCAGTGCGCTCTTGCAGCCAGGAAGGCCAATGGCATCCTGGGCTGCATCAAGAGAGGGGTGGCCAGCAGGGAGAGGGAGGTGATCGTCCCCTTCTACTCTGCCCTTGGAAGGCCTCACCTGGAGTTCTGTGTCCAGGCCTGGGGCCCCCAGTACAGAGGGGATGTGGAGCTGTTGGAGCGGGTCCAGAGGAGGGCCACCAAAATGATCAGAGGGCTGGAGCACCTCTCCTATGAGGAAAGGTTGAGGGAGCTGGAATTGTTTAGCTTGGAAAAGAGAAGGCTCCGGGGAGACCTCATTGCGGCCTTCCAATACTTGAAAGGAGCTTACAGGCAGGAGGGGGACCGACTTTTTACACGGGTGGATAATGGTAGGACAAGGGGGAATGGGCTAAAACTGAAAGTGGGGAGGTTTAGGCTGGACATCAGGAAGAAATTAGTCCCGGAGAGAGTGGTGAGGCACTGGAACAGGCTGCCCAGAGAAGCTGTGGATCCCTGGCTGTGTTCAAGGCCAGGTTGGATGGGTTCCTGGGCAGCCTGATCCAGTAGGTGGCAACCTGCCCATAGCAGGGGGTTGGAACTGGATGGGCTTTAAGGTCCCTTCCAACCCAAGCCATTCTACGATTCTATGATCTGCTTAACCTGGTGCAAGTGGCCAATTTCAGACTAAGGAAGGGCAAAGCAAAACAAGATAGCTGCCACTGGAGAGTGATAGGAGGAAGTCAAGACAGCCTATGAAGGAATGTTAAGATATTCATTGATGACTGAAAGCCACATGCCAATTCTAATAGCAACTAACAAGCCTGTCTGAAAACACGTAATTACCTCTTTTAGGGAACACCTGGGCACAGGGAAGACACCTTAACAGAAAGCAGTATAGTTTTGAAGAGCCAGCGCTCTGCTACAGACCAGCCAGCTTCTAGATAAATGAAGCAACTTGATTCAGAGCTTGCTATTTAAAAAACAAGTGACTAATAGTGCATACATCACTATATAGGCTTCAATCAAAACATTAGGCTTCAACCTTTCTAATACACAGTAAAACGCTCAAAGCACAAGATGGGGAAGCATTCCTCTCCTGAGCACCAGTTACGTGAAAATATTAAACTGGCAGATAATCAATTGCAGGAAGTATCTTAAACCATCTACCACAAAAGAAAACTCATTCTCATCTGTAATAAATAAACTGTTCTTACTTTGAAGCACCTTTGATGACATCAGTCAACATATCTCTAACCCTGCAAGAGAAACAGGAGGAATTTAGATCACTGATATTCAGTCAAGGTTTCCTTCAAGTATGCTGTTTTAACACACCATTTCAAGCCCACTTAGAAACACCAACAAGTACTTATACAATAAAGCATCGAAGTCTGTATCAAGCTGTTTACAGTCAGGCTAAATCCAGTGAGCAACACAAATACCTAATGGGTACTGGAGTTAGAGCCCTGAAAGCATCAAGCAATTAAGAGGCAACAGGAAAAGACATGAAAGCTAAACCAGCAACTCAGTTTACTGTCTGCTTTGATTTCTCTACTATTAAAGGGAATTGTTTATTTTTAAATATAGCTTCTGTTAATATTGTTTAAAAAATAGAAAGCAGGTATCAGTTCAGGGGAAATCTGCAACTGCAGTATTGCTCTAGGCATTTAAAATATTTTCTCTTTATTCCCTACCAAGAAAAGGAGCAGAAAGGAGAATGGGTGCATAGTGCTATGAAGTCTCTCAGAACTACAGATGAAAGGTATAAAACAGAAACTGTGCAAACAAAAACAAATGCTTTATAATATCTCATCATTCCAGCTCTTGCTATTAAACACTATAATCTAGACTTAGCTGGAATAAAACCACTGAAATTGTGTATTACTGTTCAGTGTGTCTTAGTAGCACCCTCTTGACTGAAATAGGCAAAGACCATTTAGGTTTTGGCTTTATAGAGACTTTGTTCACAATGCACAAGCACAGAAGACATTGTGCTGTCCATGGACGCGCAGTTCTTTCTCTCTGAAGCCCTCTCAGCTCCCAACCTCCCACAAGCGGTTGTGCACATACATGACTAAATCCTGAGACTGAAGCACATAGCTCAGCTGGATGAAATAGAAGTAGCTGAGGATACGGAACTGAGTGCACATCGTACATTTGGTTTTAAACAATATCCTCAGGCTCAACATTGCCAAGCTTACCGTATGTCTCAGTTCATTACCACATACGCTATACCGTGACGTACATTTCTAATACAAATTAATTATCAGTGAGGTAGCTCACTCAGTCTCTACAAGTAAGTTTTGCTTTTTTTCATAATTACACAACGTAGGATAAATACAATTTCCATTCCTTCCAGTTGCTCACTCTGTAAAGTTTTGGACAAAGTAGATGGGAGGGCACCCACAAACCTGTGAATACCAGCATCCTTAGACAAAGCTCCTTGGTAGCTTCTTTTTTGCTTTTCCCCAGTTGGACTTTTTGTTTTTTTTGGGGGGTCATTAGTACTCATAAAAATTGTTAATTTTGCAAAATCAAAGGCTTTCAAGTCTTGTCCTCTTCTGCTCCCTCACTTGCCACTACTAGTGGTGAGGAGCAGGCAGGCAAATCCTTACCAGAGCCATGCTGTAAATTGCTTGTACTGCACATCTTCAGGATCCTCTTTTCCATGTTTTAACTGCATCTCAAGCTCTGCTTGTCTTCCCTGCAGAATCACAGCATAAATTAGAAGTAGATCTTACATGGCCATAAGATTTTTTCAGGAAACACCTGGGTAACAGCTGTAACTACTTTTCCCTCGATGGCTAACTCATAAGTGAACCCAACTGCTTTTGATATGGGATCACACTGTAATACACAATATATTAAAAAATTTGTCATCTTTGATTCCGAGTAAGGAAAACACTTAGATAGCACAAATGGTCAAAGATACTGAGAAATATCTATCTTAGACTACAGGAGTGTGTACAGCAAGCCAGGAGTGAAATTTAGAAGCCTACTACCTGAAATGGTTTCTGACCGCAAAATGTCACTTCCTTGATTCTCTATTTAAAACAGAATGCTTCATCCTTTTCTTATGACCTCAGCTTCCTTCTACTACAGTTCCTTCTCGGTACCTCTAAGGAGATGTTATGATGTGGCTAACAAGTGTTATCTAAACCTACTAAGCAGCTTTGCCTTATGTTCATTCTTAAACCTTGAAACAACTACAGCCCAACTTGATCATTTTCTCCTCCTTACTAAGTTATTGAGCCTTAAGTGAAAAACACAGGCACATAAACTGTGTTTCTCAGGTGCTGAGCACTTGCACTTTGGGTGTGCATAAAAACCCGAGAACACAATCTGAGACCCAATCCTGAAAAGCCAGATGTCACTCAAAAAGGGGATTTTCAACTCCCAGAGACTAAAGCAACAGGTATGATACACTGACTGAATGTCAGTGCTCTGATGTCAGAACCATAGAACATCTTGAGTTGCAACTCCTGGCTCCACAAAGGACCACCCAGAAATCAAACCATATGTTTGAGAGCATTGTCCAAACACTTACTGAATTCAGAAGCATAAGCTTAGATGAGAAATTCCTTGGCTTTACAGTGTGTTTAAATCTTCTGAAATTTCCCCAAACAAGTAAACACTGGCTTAAGTTCAAGACTAAATCAAGATCTGTAGGATCATCATGAAGTTGAGTTCAGTCCCAAAAACATGCTGAATGTACAAACTGGCAGAACTGGCAAAAGTGCTTAAGCATTTGAGCAGACATACTAAAGAGAACTTCCAAATGTCCAAAGGGAAAAAATTCTCATGAAGTGCTTTGATGAACTGTGGAGAGTGTTTACCCTTGGTTAACACAGCATGGACTCTGTCACTACACAGTAGAAAAGGTTACTGTACTACCTGTCCAGATATACTAAGCTCTGTACTATCCAGACTATTCAGCTTACATTGTAGTCTCTTTGGCAACCTCAAATGAAAGGTACTGTAGGAATGCAATGAATAAAGATATTAGGTCTCAGCTTAAAAAAAAAAAAAAAAAAAAAAAGTTTTTACTGAGGGACTTCAGAAGTAACAAAAATAGGCCCTGAAAAAAAATATAGCAGGAAATCCTAGAGAAGCTTTCAGAAACAACTGTGGTAAATGCAGAGTTTCTCATGAAGCCTCAGAGGGTATAAAGCAGAAAAAGCAAGTAATTAAATGCAAGCAGCAAATGATTCCCTCTATAGTTAATACCTAAAATCACAATTTTAAAAGCAGCTACCTGATTTTAATGAGGATCAGTTTAGAAACTGATGTTCATAGATGTCCAAGGTAAAAAATTGTTCTGAAATGTCTCTAAAACATTTTGCTGCACAGCAAAGGAACAGTCAAAGCTTCTCAAATTTGCTTAGCAACCTGAGCTGTTCATGCTGAGAACAGCTGATGTGGCCTGGTAATATAAAACAAATAAGCCCTTCTAGTAGTACAAAGGGAAATTCTAGAAGGGAGTTATTTGTTACAAGTTTTTACCCCCATTCTTCTACTGAAAAGAACAAATGACACTATATTGCTCTAGCTACTAAGCCAGCTAGCCTAATGAAAGAGAAGTTTAAAGGTATTTCCTGTATCTCCTGTCACTAAATAGGGTGGAAAAACCAAGATTATTCTCTCACAATATAACTTCTCTTATTCAGCTATTTAATTAATCATTTTTCAATAGCTTCCAACCATTTTGTGGTATTGTCATCAGAAAATTCCTACCCAAAATAATAGGATAGAGTTCTACTTGAAAATTCACATTCTAAAAAGTCACCTGTAACTGGAACTGACCTTACAGGAACTTGACACAGGAACAAGGCTGCAAGAACCAGAACTGTAAGCAGGAATTACACTTGTTCAATGCCTCTCAGACTGTGCTGCCTGAAGACTCATTTTTATTCCCTTCTCATAAATTTTATTAAACTCTTCAAGCTTCACTTTTAACTTGTTGTTACTTATAAGGATGCTCTTGCTGGTAGAAATGAAAACCCATACAGCTTGAATGAGCATTAATATCCAGAGTACTATGTACCTCAAAATTACCTGTAGGACTGCACCGTAGGTTCGACTCATAAATCCTAACCAGGACTGGGGCAGCAGTATGGAGCGGTGCCATTCAGAAGGTTGAATGTTAACCTGTGCAACACATCAGAAAGCAGAAAGTGGTTATACTAATCTATCACATGCAGAACATATGTCCTCCAACCTGTGATTTGCCAGCAATACTTTGCTAATGCCCAGAGGACATTATACCATAAAAAATTGTTAACATACTTATTTCTCCCTCCTGGTTTTATCCACACCAAGTTACTTTTCTATGTCATTATCCAGGCCGGACAAGACTTATCATCGAATCATAAAATGGTTTGGGTTGGAAGGGACATTAAAGAACATCTAGTTCCAACCTCCCACTCGATCAGGTTGCTCAGAGCCCCATCCAGCCCAGCCTTGAACACAAGGCTTGAACACTTCTCAATACAATTGCTACTAGAGAGTACTGGAATTATACATGGCAATATGCACAACACTTTGTAAAAGTGGTAGACAAAAATGCACACATAAAAATGGCAGAGCAGTTCATGCTCGTCATTGCTTTTGTAAATCCTTGGTGCCTCTAAAAGCTTTAAATGGATATATGGAACAAATACAAATAGATGACAAGTACAGGAGTGATTATTGAAAATGAATCAGTATAAATAATCTGGGGTAGACACCATAATGTCCAAGCACATGTTTCAAACTTCCTCTAGAGAAAGAAATTGTTAAAACACAAAACAAACAACAACAACAAGGAATTGGAAAGTTTCTATCTAGGAAGTACCGTTTTTAACTGGAGGAAAACAACATTGCCTGAAGGACAGCTTAAATACATGTGCAACAGCTACTCTTGCCTAACTCCAAATCTAACACAGGTATGGCAGCCTCTACTTCACAAAAGCAGAACGACTGAAACAATCAGCTACACAATCTGATGTATATGCACAGTTGTTTCACAGGAACCCAAGATTGCTCTCTTCAGTAAGTACCACAGCAAACAGTGATGTAAAGACATTTTCAGAGCATGTTGAAAAACAAAAATGAAGCCAAATGATCTCAGTAACAAGCCATTTTCTAGTCATTTGTAGCTTAACAAACTGCAGTGGTAGATGAAACAGAATGGGCCACAAATTCAGAGCCATAAAAATTTTTTTTCTAAACCTCAGACACCTGCATGATATATGCACCTTCTCCCCTAATTTGCATGTCATGAAATTCATACAATTCAAATACATTAATTCACAAAAATGTGTAGCAAAACTAATAAGCATAGTCTCTATTCTCTCTTTTCATGACTATCTTCATTGCAGCAACACTTAATTAAAATGAGTGTCCTATTCAGCTGTCCTGCTCTTTTAAATAGCTGTGTTTTCAGATTCGCACACACACAAAAAAAGCTCTGCAATTAAAACTGTGCATTGTTATGTCTCCTCATATCTCTATGATGGCCACAGAGAATTTTTTTCATTGATGCTGTCCATTTATTTCTACTGTCTGCCTCTACCAAGATTATAAAAATGTGCCATCACAGTCCTTTGGACTTCATGGGAAACAAGTTATTTAATCTCAGCAGTTTCCAGGGTAATAAGTTTTTAATAAGGGAAAGGCAAACTTGTCAGGCTGAGTTGAGATGGGATGAATGTATTTCAGTAGTCACTGTTTAAGGCCTTCACTTTTAATTTCTAAATTAAAACATGCCAGACTCCCTGACTTACAGAAATACTCACCCTCTAGCTACGACCAAAAACAGCACAAAGCCCATCTAGAGCAACTAACCTTCTGGGATTATGCCTGGCAAGATTATTATTCCTCTTTCTGATTCCTCCCTATTTATTATGAAGACTAGCCACTGTTCAACATTTAAAACACTCTGTCTCAAAGTATGCAAAGACCTTTCTCCGTCATGTGCTCCAGTGGCCTCCTCTGTACAGTTAACCAAGATAAACAAATGAGCTTCCCTCAACTGTTAATTATTTTTCTGCATCCTTCTATTTTCATCTCTGTTTTATGCCTCTCATGGTCTACGCAGAACAGACAACAGCATTTCTTTATGTGCTTCTAAGATAAAGCTTTGTGCCAACTGTCATCGTGTAAGCTTAAAACAGTTAAGAATAAGTATACAGATAAATACAATCCAAAAGCCAACCAGAAGAGAGGACCTACTCCACCCCAAATACAATAAACACTGCAGGAAAAACCATATTCAAATGCCTCATTAATAGTAGCCCTTCTTTTTTTCCAAACTTTTACTCCTGCATCCTGTCTCACCTCTGCTTCTCAACTTCTGCACGTTGATGAGCAGCTAAGTCTGCAGTCAAAATTGCTTGCCTTAGTTCCCACAGCACCTGCAGAAACACCATCTCACCCTTTGCTTCTACTCTGAAACTGCATTAGAATTTAGCATGAAACCAGACAAATCTAAATGCACATTATGATGTTCACTAGGTAATTTATACATGTCCACAAGACGAAGAGCAGGCCTTTGAAACACCTCAGGTACTCACGTAGGAGAAACAAAAGTTCACGTGTATTGTTGCATTTAACATGGTCTCATCAGGAACACATTCACTGCACCTTAACACATCTTACCTAAAATTTGCAGATGTGCTTAATGACCCACAGAACTGCTGAGCAGGTCGTAACGAATTACCTTTCTTCATGGCAGCAAACATTTTGCAAATATGGCGAATGAGAGGAAGAGGAAATAGGACAATAAGACAAAGAACACTCAAGCAGAATTATCTAACACCGAAAGTGACTGGACATGATGGTAAATGTTATCATGTAAGCTATGTTGACACCCAGTACAGGATACTAGCTGTCTACTTTATCACTGAACACACAATGATAACAGCTGTATTAAGTGGTGGATAACTAACACTAAGCAAGCATAGATAAAGCTGAACATTAGCAAAATGCAGATGCTTTTGAGTATGTGATTTATGTGCAAGAAGATCTGGGAAGGAGCAAGGGAATTCTGAATCACCTACAAGTGTTTGTGAAGCTCTGCCACACCTGGTACAGGAATATTCTTAGGAAGCATCACAGCCACATCAGGCTGCCAACAGCTCTCAAGGAAGAGTTGCAGCCTGACATCTGAGGCAATGAGAAACACCCTGAGCTGGGAGATAACAATCTAAGCCTGCTGATCGATGCTAAAACCTTCAGAAGGGCACGTCTCCTTGAAACACACAGAGACTGTATCGGCCAACATCCAGGAGAGGGAGCTCTACCACGGGAGATACTGCTCCTGTACTTGAGCACTCTGAACACACATGGCTTAAGTTCTGCACTCTTCTGACAGACTGGAAAGACATCTCCAAGGAAATCTCCAAGGAAATCAGTACATCCATATCCCACAAAAAGCGCTCCCACAATAAAAATCAAACATCACGACAATATCTGCATGAGCTTTCTTTCAGCAGTGTTGTCTTTATGCTGCCACAAATCTTCGTATATTGCTCACTTGTTTGGCATTGAGACACTGCTAGCAGAGGGCACACAAAACAAATTTAGGAACCAGTGAAATAAAGCCTGTTCCTATAACTTCCTTGGGTATCTAATTAAGATAATACTGTTTAAAGAGCAAGCCCCAAGAAACTACAAATATCATTAGTATTTATGACTCATCTTAAAACTTGTTGATGGCAGAAAGATTGGGAATTTCAATGAGTTCTTCTACTAAGTAGAACAGGTTTCCACCTAGACAGCTCTGCTCACTCACACGGTCCCTAGATTCAGCTCATCTTATTAAAAATGTATGGCTATGGAAACATGCTTGAAACATGACTCGTGTTTGGCTATATGTTTGAATGCCTTTCTCACATAGGGGGCAAATAAAGTCTAGCTCCAGTGACTTCATAACTAAGTCTAGCATTACATTTCCATATCAGTGAAGTTGTGATGTAACATCTCTTTGCTTATCAAATTTTTCTCAGAGGCTCTTTGTTAACATTCTTACATGCATGAACTTCCAAACCCTCCTCCCACTATTCCTTTGTGAGAAAATACTTGTCTTTCTTCAAGCCACATTGCACTGAGGAGGAGGTTAGTAAAAAAATGACAATCTTACTTCTTGAACACTGTTTCATCATTAGAGGAGAAACATTCAATAAATTCATTAGTGGGAGCCAGCACAAAGTGCTCTACAATCTGAGTAGCATCCACTGAAGCATCTAGAAGAATACACTACAGAAAATACCTTTCTAGAAAATTCAATTACCATCTGAAGTGCTTCAGGGACAAGGTTTGAATAAGTCCTTGAATCTTTTGATTACATTAACATCAAACTAGGAAAGATACAGAAGGAGCTGCCCAAAGGTGCACGTCATCATAGCACACTTAAAATAAAAACAGAGATTGTTCCTTTTGAACATGAAGTGCCTAACATGACTGTTTGCTGAGCAGTATATTTAACATTATACACCTCACAAGTAGTGCTCAACTGTGCAATCATGCCTTCAAATGTTATTATTAGAGCAATATAACTAAGCTATTTCCATCAAGAGTAAACACTTGAATATTGATAAACATACAAAGGCAAGAACATCCTTCTCCCTTACTTTAAAAATACTGCACCACTTCAGACTGTCAAAGTCACTATTTACAACACCTGCATGCCAAAAGCAGTCTGCCTCATCTGCTTTCTGCACGTAGCATAAACTATTCCCTTCATCTCCATTAAAGAAAAAAACTGGGTAGCTAGCTGAAAGCTTAACAACTTAATTTCCTTTAACCCAAAGCATACCTTCACAGAACCATCAGAACACACAGTGCATGGTGTGAACATGTGTGACTCTTCATCCTTATTCACTATTGAGAGATAAGTGAAGGAACTAAGAAATTTTCCCTAAAACCCTTGGGAAGAATTACTCAAAAGGCTGAAAAACCATCAAATAATTGTTGGCTAATCTAGCCCAGGTATTCAAAAAAACAAGCAAGTAATGATGGCAACTAAGCACGCAGAGATCCAGACAGATATGCACCCCGTGAACTCCTTCTACAGATGTGAGCACACATCAAATCACTGAGAGACACAAACATTATTATCACAGTATGGTATTTGTATTGACAACTGCTTATCTCTAACTGAGGAATTGCTAACTTCCGAGAAATTTTACAGGTAAAATAAAGGGGTGTTTGTTATTTCCCAATTAATTCTCCTTTATTTGCATTTACATGCACATCACAGTTTTATTGGGGCTTTACCCTGACTGCAATGCTTTAAAGAGAACTTTAAGTTCTCTTTTTAATAAAATTCTTATTTTACATAAAAAGGCACTGTAAGAGTTAAATATATTAACTAAAATCAGTCAGAGTAGTAGCAATGAAATGCCATTCCAGTAATTTGAACCTAAAATAAAATCAGCGTAGCATGCTGCATTGAACTCTGAGGCAATGACTCCACACGAACAGCTAATACTGATAGCCAGTGCACAAAAAAAATTAGCCTAGGTACTACCGACTCAGTTTTCTTAAACCATTACTGCTTTAATAGCTTTATAGCTTAAGCTCCTCATTTTTACCATCTGCTCCCTAGAAGAATATTGAGGACTAAATAAATACTAAAGCATGAATTTCTGTCAGATGACTCTAGGAACTCACTTCTGATCTACCCAATGGCCCAAATACCTTTTTCCTGACAACATTAACTCCAGCTGTTTGTATCTACAAAAAGAAAAGAAATCCATGCTAGTACACACAGACAATGTCATTTAACTTTTTACTATAGCTTCTAACTGATGCTTTAGTTGGGCAACAGGCGAGTGTCTACAAAACAACAGCTTAGTGGTGGAGGAGTGGGTGAACCCACAGGCTCTGGAAGTCTAATACTCAGAATTTACATAACAGCAGAACAGATCTTCATACCACTGTAATTCTGCTTATGGGCCACTTTATTAAAAGCTTTTTATTCTTATATAATAAATGTTTTCTCCAGAATATTGGCATTGAACCCGAGTCCCTCTACACAAAACTACGCAGACAGAAGAGCATTTCTTTCTGAATTCTACACAAGCCCACACTTCATTCACAGCTTGTTATTCTGAATCTGTTCCAATTACACATTTCTCCTCATTTATGTGGGCTTTCCTTGCTAATAGTATCCTAGGGTCGAAGCACTTAGGAAACATTCATGAATTTACCCGCATACTCCTGTGATGATGAGGGAAGTTATCTCCAGTTTATGCTTTCATTCTTTTGCAGTAAAGAGTTTAGGGC
>VXAV01006936.1:28145-46918 GCA_013399715.1 Alectura lathami | reverse complement strand
GCAAAAAAAAAAAAAACCTAGTAAATTTGTATACTTGATTAGATGCCTTGAGATCCGTGTTGCACTTTATAATGCTGTTAAAACTACCTTCCATAAGATAGCACCAGGCTGGGGCTTCTAAACCTCAGCGCGCTGTTGCAGACTGTCTTTTGTCCTTGTACCACTTGGCCTAAGCTTCTACAGGGATCCACGTGATGCCTCTGTGGTTCAAAGACCTGNTTTTTTTTTTTTTTTTTTTCAGTTCAGAGGGTCCAAAATGATGAGCTATTGTATTACAGCCATCTGATGGGGTACACATTTTATGTGTATGAAGTATTTACATGAATGGAAGACTGCCCTATGTAAAAGAAGCCAAATTCAGCATGGTACACATCAGAACACCTGTCTGGAAACTTTGGGCAAGCTGTGTTGAAGACAGGTTTGCTACAGAGGGAACTAGCTCATTAGCTCCAAAGACAGCAAGGAAATGAACCAGTACAAATGCAAAGTGAACAACCAGTGTCCTCTTCAATTATTTGTTTTACTGCTCTGAAATTTTCGAAGATAAACTTCCATATTAACCATAAAAGTACCATAACTCTAAACTCTCTTAAAATTTGGTTATAAGCACAATATTTTCTGTAATGATTAAGGAGGGGGAATATTTCTTGATCTTTTTCCAAAACTGCACAAATATGCACAGTTTTATCAAAGATGAAGATATTGTGGATGCCCCATCCTTGCAGGTGCTCAAGGCCAAGTTGGATAGGGCCCTGTTCATGGTAGGGTTGGAACTAGATATTCTTTTAGGTCCCTTCTAACCCAAGCCACTCCATGATTCTATGACTACATGTAATTATAACAGGCCAGGGAGTTGAAACATTTAAGAGACAGAATAAAATAGCAAGTCTTAGTAAGATATAAATGTGATTTCTCCACTGAGTTTCATCATTGTTCAGACTTTCTATTCTACTAGAACTGGTTAGACACAACAGGTATAGGCAAGTGTAAGCAGTAATGTAGGGCAGGAAAAAGCAAAGACCAAGTTCTGTTTGTTCTTCTGATTTTCAGAAGAGGTAATACAGCAGTAAACACTCAAAAATGTATTTACATGTTCAGTTCAAGTTAATTGTCCCTCCCAGCACCTTTAGTTACTACAATACAGTCACACATGCCGCTGCTTTAGCTATCACTTCCTAATTAGCATGGAAAAAGAAGGTGTAAAGATGAGAAAGGAAGACTGATACATTGAAAAGGTAAAAGAAAGTTAGCAACTTACCTCATGAATGAGGGCTACCAACATTTGCTGGAAATTGCGTCCCCTGCTAGCCAGAAAGCGATTAATAGGCTTGCCATCTTTGCCCATATGGACTGGAAGGTCATAACACAGTAACATGCCGGCTTAAAGAGGGAGGGAAGGAGAAAAGAAACCTCAGTACAACACCATATTGCATATGACAGCTGAGAACATAAAGCAAGCAAAACTGAGCTAATAATCTAAAAGCCTAAGTAGCACATGTAATCACAGACAAGCAACATAAAACAACGTTGTTTATTAAACCGACTCACACTCAGATTCTGATTGGAGAAATCATCGGGTCAAAGCAAGTCTAATTGCCAACTCCCAAGAGAGTGAGAGGCTACCTGCAAGGCCTGGCGTCATTCCCGGCTGTTTGTTCCTCTCATACATTTTCAGCAAGAAATTTGGAACTCCGGCCACAGTCTTTCCCTGGTCTGTGCGTGTGGCCCCTCCTCTCAAGGCAGAATGATACACACCACGGGGCATGTTGGTCATCTCCTGTTTCACAAGCGATGTTGCAAACTCTTCAAATGCTGGATAAATCACAAGGAAAGAATCAGAGAGGAGAGAGAACATCAGAACTGATGACTGGGATAACAAACCAACCATGGGAAACACAGAACGACTGACATGTGCACCTCAGTGCAGATATGCTTAGCTAATCTAGTAATGACACATTCAGACAAAAACTCAAGGTCAAATAATTGAGTACCCTTGGAAGTCTCTCTGAACCCATAACTGCTGCTGCTTTAACTTCAAGAGGGACTGAATAAGTCTTATCAGACACTCAGGTGGAGAAGAAAAAGGGCCTGAACTGCAACTTGAGCTATTCCCCAAGTGCAGTCTTTTACTGTTACATCAGTAAAACTGTCAGGGGCTGACAAATAAAAGGAATACACGGAACACAGAGAGAAGTACTACCTTGATTTCCACAACCACAGCAGCAAATGTTAAGTTCTGTGCTCTTAAGCCATGCATTTCGTAGTCTAGCTGGGTTCAAAACTCAGAGAATTAATATACATTTACTGTTCATTTGTGAAGTCAATCTGAAGTACTCTTTACAGACACACACTAGAGAAAAAGATCATGTTACTGTATGTACCATGGACAGACATGTACATGACTGCATGCTGTTATTATACCACAGCTAAGAGTCAACATCATACCTGAATCTTGCAAACTTGGTATGTTTAAGATTCTGTTTTTTTGTTATACAACTGACTTTTAAGGGGATTTATAACAACTAGGCTTGAAACTTTGTCATTCAGGTTCCCAAATTAGATTCAGCCCTGTTATGACTTGAGAACATTGGAGACAAAATGGCATTCACTTATCCTTCCCATGTCCCAGAAATACCTATGGCAGCTTGATATTACACTGGAGCTTCCTTAAATATCCGATTTTCATTAAATTCAAGTAATTTTTAGCAATCATAGAATTGTAGAGTGGCTTGGGTTGGAAGGGACCTCAAAGATCATCTAGTTCCAACCCCCCTGCCATGGACAGGGCTGCCAGCCACTAGCTCACTAGATCAAACTGCCCAGGAACCCATCCAGCCTGGCCTTGGACACAGCCAGGGATGGGGCAGCCACAGCTTCTCTGGGCAGCCTGTGCCAGTGCCTCACCACTCCCTCAGGGAAGAATTTCTTCCAGATGCCCAACCTAAACCTCCCCTCTTTCACTTTTAGCCCATTCCCCCTTGTCCTACCATTATCCCCCCGTTCAAAAAGTCGGTCCCCCTCCTGCCTGTAAGCTCCTTTCAAGTATTGGAAGGCCGCAATGAGGTCTCCCCGGAGCCTTCTCTTTTCCAAGCTAAACAATCCCAACTCCCTCAACCTTTCCTCACAGGAGAGGTGCTCCAGCCCTCTGAGCATTTTGGTGGCCCTCCTCTGGACCTGCTGCAACAACTCCACATCCCCTCTGTACTGGGGGCCCCAGGCCTGGACACAGTACTCCAGGTGAGGCCTTCCAAGGGCAGAGCAGAGGGGGACGATCCCCTCCCTCTCCCTGCTGGCCACCCCTCTCTTGATGCAGCCCAGGATGCCATTGGCCTTCCTGGCTGCAAGAGCGCACTGCCGGCTCATGGCCAGCTTTTTGTCTACCACAACGCCCAAGGCCTTCCCTGCAGGGCTGCTCTCAAGGAGTTCTTCTCCCAGTCTGTACACACACCTGGGATTGCCCCGACCCAAGTGCAACACCTTGCACTTGGCCTTGTTGAACCTCATCAGGTTCTCCTGGGCCCACTTTTCCAATGTTGTTTTCCCAAACCAACTTCATGATGGAGTAGTAGTCTAAATCTAACAGGTTTCTGTACCATAGCAGGAACGATAACTACATTTGTGAATTTTTCTTCTACATGCAATTACAACATGCTTCAAACAAAAACTTCCAAATGCAATTAGCAAATTTCACTATGGTGATTCACACAGAAACTTTAACTTGGTTCAAAATCCTCAATGGTATATACTCTTCCAAGAAAACTAAATTTAGCAACAGAAAAACAATAACCACTTACCTGGACATATGTAAGAGGTTTTTTTGTTTACAATGGTTACAGCAACAGTGAAAACATCAGAAAGACGCCAGTTCTTTCTCTAGTGGTAACCAACCACGTTCCCAGAGACACTACCACAAGGAATACTCTCTTCACTTGCTAGTTCTGCCAAAGGACTGAATACTCAACATGGCATTCAAAAGCAATTCTTCATATGAGAGATGGAACTCGTATAAAGTACGTATAAAGTACTAAATTCTAAAGCCTGGAATCAGTCTGAAGGAAAAAAGATGCAAATATCTTTACAGGAACAAAACTCTTCGCTTCTAGGATACAGAGTTATATCTCTGAGTAGCACTAGATATTTTTTGTTTGAAGCTTACAGACTGTTACACGTGATTATTTTTTAAACCTCTGATTACGAGGTTTCAGGCAAGTCTCAGAAATTCAGGATGAAAATCTATTTAAATCACAAATAACCAGTACAATCATATCCCTTCCCAGACCTTGTGGACTTGAATGCTTTGAAACCATATAGAAACTGAAATGATAAACCAGTTTTAAAGGAGTATGAGAGAAGATAGTGCTCAAAACTTCAGTTTTCAACATTTCACATAAGCAGACAACTATGGTAAATTGGAACCGTAGCATGTTCTAACCAATGGCCATGGAAAGTCTACTTTTACTTCATTTTCTAATTTTTGTCAGCTCTGTTGCAGAAATGTATCCTGTAGATTTGCAACCTTAGACATTTTCCTCACACTCCTGGAAAAAAAATCCTGCAATCCAACAGTAATGCCCAAACCAAGCCCACCCTATCTTTGGAAGGCTGTGATTTAACTGTAGTTGCCATAGCAGTTAAATGTTCATGTCTTCAGGAAGAAGCATGTAGAAGCTGAAAAAAATAAAAGATTTTCCTTCCCTTGCAAGGATTAAAGATAGGACAAAAAAAGTATAAAATCAATTTAGAGCTAAGGAGTCAGAAAGGAAAAGTAAGAAGTGGAAGCAATCACTTCCCTGAAAATTATAATTATTTGGTACACTGTAGCAAGGACTTTGCGGGGAAACTGAGTAACAGACACTTTTCCTACAAACCATCTAGGTCCTCCTCCTTCTGAGCATGAAGTAGTGAATGAATCTCAGTAACATGTAACAGCAAAATTCCACCAGCTAAGATGGCACAGCTCCAACAGAACAGACCTCATCCATCTTGGAGTATGGTTTCATACTCCTTCAGAGGAGTGACTAATTCACAACAATCTGCCAGTCACTAAAGCTTTTGTTCCACAGCTGTGTATCCTACGTTAACTTCACCTGTTAGAAAATGAAGACAGGAAGTGAAAGACAGCATGAACTATAGTAATGGAGTGAACATTAACACAGTCCTTTCTGCTGAAGTTGCACTGTGATGAACCAATGGGCATTTGGACAACAGACATATATGGTGTGCAACTGGCTTTTGCCATAGGACTGAACATTTAAAATAATTTTTAAAACACCTTATTTCCAGCATCAGGACCTCTGACCCACTGTCTTCCTAAGACTGAATTGCAAGTTTTATTTTCCTATGAAGTTGTAGTTTATTTTTTTTTCCTGTAATTTGGTAAGATGACAAAAAAAAGAAATCAGGCTGCTCTTTAACATGACATGCCATTACAAGAAAGCCAAAGGCCTGTACAGTCATTGCTGTTACAAATTTGCAAAACAACCTTAAATAAGGAACATACTGTACCTCCTAACACAGGAGCTGGCGTTAGAGACAACAGCTTGATATATGAACATCCTGGAACAAAAGGATCCACCTCCTTCTCCTCCTCATCTTCATTCATGTCTGTCTCCTCCAGTGGGAGGATTTCTGCCCGTGCCTGAGAGATTAAAAAAAAAGATGCGTCAGCACAGGAACTCCAAACCCTCATTAACTTTCATGACTCCAAATGTCAAAAATAGCAACTAAATAAGAAAAGTTCCCCATTAATTTAATTCCATTCCATTAATTTGATCTGAAAGAATTAAAGCTTTCCTTCTATCTGAATGAAACACACAACTGCTTGATAAAAATTACACGGATATGTAACATTATGATATCTGTAGTAATAAAATTAATCTTGACATTCATGGACTGAAATAGTATTACTAAAACTTAATTGTCGTTCTGATTCTTCTTCAAGGAGAGATGAACAATGTTTTATATTGGTACTTTACTATGCACAAAGCATTTTTAATATAAAAAATACATTTTTAGGTACTAGTTTTTAGAATTGGAAGAACCGCAACATATTCACAATGCTTTCAGTGAAAATATATTTCTTTTCTGACAAGAAATAACAGCACCAGTAATACTGAACTATGTTCCACTGCAAAATAGATTTAGCATGGCAGCAGCGTTAAGAGGTTTCCCTTAATCTATCTTGTGCACTTCCAGGCAAACACATTTTTCATTTGCAAGGGTTACGCTCAGCTTTTCTAATTTATTTATAAAAAGTATGTATGTTTTTCAGTTTTACAGCTGCTTATTTTGGCCTTCTCATAATATGCACTTACACCTCCCAAACGGAGCCAATCTTGTAATAATTCAGGAAATAAATACTCAAAGAAGTATTTACTACACTGTAAAGTACAAACAGAGTACTGATTACTGTCCAGTCTATCTTCAAATGTTATTCTAAAATAATTCACATAGATGACCTTATATGTTCATCTCCTACTGTTTCATTCTGTAAGGTTGAGTCAAACTGATCATGCTGAAGTTTCAGATTTTAACAGCCCTCTACACACTTTAGTAGCCGACCCATAAATAATCTCAATTCCTTTCTGGCTGTTTTTTCTACAGCCATGCTGTAGAAAGTCAGAACAAACTCTGCAAAATTTTTCAGCTTAGTTTCAAACAGACACCTGCTTCTCAAACTGACTTGCCCATTTCAGGAACAAGAGCATGAGCATGACTGCAGAAGACAAAACAGTGTTCAGGAGAGCCCCTTAGTGTCAAGACTCGACCGCACACGTTTTAAGAAGAGTGTAACATGTAAATCGTGCCCAATGAATACCTGCTGATTTGACTACTGTAAGAAGAAAAACTACCTTCTGACTGCTTAGCCCCTACTCAGCCTCCACTCGTGGCTTTCCCCTCTCATGAGCGTTAGTTACACCAAACATATTCAGTATCATTCCATCTTACTATCAGGAGCCCATACTCCTTCTGTGAGGCTCCCATAGTTGTCTCAGAGATGACACATCTTTCCAAAAGGATAAAACTCACATCAAATGGAAGTGACATGTCCTCTCTGCTAAACATACTATATAGCTACCTGTTCAGGAAGATGAAGAATTGTATGTTCCTCGGAGCTGAATGATGAGAGTGATTTGTAGGCTGAAACAGCTACAATAGTGTCCTAGAAAATTAGCAGGAAGAAAATCATAAGCACAGCAAATGGCACCGGTATATACTGAACACTTCACATTCAAAAAGCCTATCCACTAACTACTGAATGCTGAAAAAATGTAACTTACTATTTAAATAGTAATGCTTTCCTAAGGTACTCCTGAAATTGCTTGCTTCATGTATAAAACACAAACTAATAAACCAGTTATCTAGTTTCTATATCATTCTGATTGCTATACTTTATTACTGCTCTAAGTAGTTTATGTAGAAATATGAGCTACATTTAAACTAAACTTCTTTGGTTCTACTAGCTTTACAGCTGTGATGTTCCAGTTCCCCACTGTTACAATACCCCATCAAAGACATGAGGCGTACACACCTGTTTAGCTGGTCTGAACTTCAGTCCTGAACTCTATCAGGGAAGTCGAAGTACTTTGGTGTTGCAATTCTTCCTGAGAGTTGCAAATCTCACATCTACCTACCATCTTTCATGTGCATCACACTGAGTGCTGTCACTGATAACCTTAAGAAAAGGTTATCAAATTTCATATCCGATTATATCAAATGTTATATCAAACTTAATATCCAGTTGCTGACACTAGGAACTAACATTTTCAGTTGTCACTTACCGTGTTTTGTGTGTTTTTCCAAAGGAAACTGATAACTTGAGCTTTGAATTTCTATAAAAGCAAACAACACATGCATTCATTTTTTCTTTAAGGAAATAAGCAGTTGGAATGAAGTTACATTTTACAACCTGCTGCTTCAACATGCACTGAACTAGGAACGTGGAAGGGGCACAGGCCAGGACTACAAATGCATTTTGGGAGAGGGAAATCTCTGATCAAGTTTGCACTGGAATTTCTCATCTGTTTCCTGGGATTCATTAACACAAGCTAAAATTGTGAAATGCTAATGAAATGTATGCTATGAATTAGGCAGGGAGCACAACGTAGTGATAGCTCAAGAATAAGCAGACACTTGTAAAACACATACACAAAGATGCACTAAAAGAAGAGAATGACCATAGTCCATGGGTACATACCTCATATTCATTTGTATTCACTGTTAATGAGGGAACCAGCGCAAACAGTTCATTCAGTGCTTTTAAAATCAGGGGTCTTGTATCACAACTCAGCTTTGGTGAAAGAGCATTCCATGTAGAACGGATGCAAACGCCCTGAAGGGAAAGTGGGAGGCACTATTAACAACAGCAATCCCAACCTGCATGACACTTGTGTTTCCCCAACTTGCTTTCTTTCTTCCTACTTGGGAATACAAATTAATAAAAGTTGCATTAAAAAACAAAACGTCTGCACGCTTTTTAAAAATTCACTTGTATACAATGATACTTGGTTAGGCTCATCAGATGGAAGCAGCTACCCTGTAGGAATAAATAGGGCACTACAGCAGTACAAATAAGGCTGCAGATGCCTAAGTTATCTTCATGTAATATAACTGCTCTACCTCACGTGTTTAAAAGTTAGCTTAAAAGCAAGCTGTCTCTGGAGTTCAACAGGCTGAAAGCAGAGGAAGCTCCAAAACAAAGCGCCCTTAATGTTTAAACACAATCAAATCCTGAAGAATTTGTAGAACAGAAAGGAGGAATGTAAAACTGCAGGAACCCAGAAATCAGTGGAAAGAAGTCAAACTAAATTCAACAATAATACAATTTTAAGCTGTATACTAATAAGGTCAGTTCTTAAACAACTGACAACTGAAGAAAAATGAACCGGAAACATGAAAAATAATTTATTCTGTGTGGAAAATGCAGAAGTCAGTTAATACCATGCTTCCGACTGTTAATTTACAACAGTTGTGAAACTGGCCTGAAAATCATGGCATTAATTTTTATTCTGTTAATAATGAAATCTTGTCATTTGCATTCCAAGTCCTCAGAAAACAGTATCTTTACCTTTTTAAATCTCCCTTTGCAATCATATTAGGAGACAGAAAGTCATTTTGCATTAAATAGAAGCTGAAATCCCCTTAGACACATTTCTGCAATCTTAGCTATTAGTTCCTTTAAAGAAAAATAAACCACACTAAAATACGGGCAATGGCATCTAAAGACAGGAGTATCTGCAGGCATCCATTCAACAAAGAACGCATTATACACTGGAAAATCACACTCTTACAGCTTTTTCAATTTAGAAGGCTTATATAGCTATAGGACAAACATACTCTGAAAAGCAAAGTAACTTGCTATTACAGACACTAGAATCCAACTCTAACAGCATCTTGCAGGGCATGGTGCTAAGGCTGGTGTTTTTTCAGATCAAAAAGCACCAGGAAACTAAATAAATAAATCATCCAACAAAAAGATTACACTCTGCATAGAAAGAATTCTACCCTGTTCTTTAACAGCAACAGAGGGTAGGAAAAGCTGAGTAATTAAGCCTCAAAATTTAACACTGCTACATAGCTATACCCCAGCAGGTGGCAAAAAGACCATCAGAACAGAATTCTCATTCAGATTCAGCATAAACTGGGAAGTGTTACAGCACATTATGTACAGCATGCTCAGTTTTATGGATCTGCTCAACAGATCTTTAAACATATAGATTTTTTATTCTTTACGCTGATAGACAAAATCTGTATGAGATTCAGTTCCCTTAGCCTTTCCTGGATATAAAAATAAGCCTCACCTCGCTTATTTTTGTCTTTCAAGGTCTATATGATGGTTCAACCAGCAGGCAATTCAATACAAAGCTTGGCATTTCTAGGCACCGCAAAATGGCTGCAAGATACTCAGTCAGTGGTACATTGCTAGCTGAAGAATTAACCAAAAGATCACAAAAAAAGTGCTCAAGTTCCATAGGAAGCTAGTCTAGACAGTATTATTGGTATAGAAGTTTCCCTTTTTTCCTTGAGAGATTTTTTCAGTTGCCCATGTCTTCTTTCTTTAAGGATCAACATATGCTAGAGAAAACTTTAATAATTCCTCTGCAGCATTTGATCAAATTTCACACTGTTCCCTGTGGAGATTTTCACTTTTCAGACGTCATCACTGTATCTAAAATAGTTCTGCAGGGCAGTTATCTGTTGCAAGCACTTATCATTTCAGGGTCCATGGCAACAACATTGGAGTAAAACAGGAAAAGCCAGAAAGCAAAAAATCAAATAAAACCAAAACAAACAAAACAATCCAAATCCATAACAATGCAGCGCATAGAACTGAAGCCTTAATTAAAAAAAAAAGAAACAGCTGTGGCAGAGCAAGTTCTGAGTTTAGACATGGCCTTTTAAAAGGGAAACATATCAGAACTGCAAATCAAAAGTTTTCTTTAAACAATGAGAGCAAGTGTTATGAAAATTTATTCCTGATCTATGAAATTAAACTAAAACAATAGAAGACAGAGAAATATAAATCCACCTATGTAATTCAGTTAAGAGATTTTTATTAACCTACTCCATAAAAGCATTGAGAAAAATAGCTTTAGTGTTATTCTACACTGAGAAAAACATGCTGAGCATCACAGGTAATTGCTGAATTATGCTGTCATTTCACTGTCTGCAAAAATACACTTTAGAGAGCAGTTTCAAAAACTGGAGATGCCTTTTGAGTGGAATCCATTTTAAGAATCACAAATTGTGAATACATTTCTATGGTAATGATCATGATAGACTAGAAACAATGTGATTACATTCTGTGTGAAAATTATGCCTCTCTTTTCATCTCTCAGAACACACAGAGTAAGAAATATTACTTCAGTATTCAGAAAAACAGACATATCTGTCAACACAAAACTTTTAATAAACAAAACTATACAGAATTTTTAACTTGGTAATGAGCTGATTTTCCAGAAACAGAAAATATACCTTGTATTAATATTTAGAGAAACAAATAAAGTCGTGTTCTTATGAGGTTCCACCATTTAGGAGGACTTCTAAATCATATGCTAGACAAGACAATTTGATTTCTTTTTCTCCTGGAGTAACATACATTCTCCACGTTTGGATAACCGATAAAAAAAGACCACTAAAATGGCAACAACTTAACAGAGGTTTCAAACTTAGCAGACACCTCTACCGCACCTAAGCACTGGGAAAGTGGATTCTGGGTTAAGTGTTTAAAACAACCAGAGGTATCAGCATTTTCAGAGTTAAGCTCCGAGGCAGACGGAGGCAAGTGAAATCTGCAAAAACAACATATATCACAAGTTGAATCAGTCACACTGAAATATTGGGTTTAGATCATGTGTATTTGGTATGGCCAAAAACACTGACCCTCCATTCACTGGCATGTAAACAATAGCATTGCAACAATCGTATGGTATATCTTACACAGTCTCACCGAGGAATGTTTTCCAAACATACATATATTGGAGCATCATGCACACCAAGTGCAGTATTACTGTCATACAGGATTGAAGGAAAATCACCAGGCTTGCTGTGTCAACATACACAATGATTGCAAATGGGCAGAGAATCGCAGCTTACGCGAGAATGTCACTTAGTCAAAGCAGCCATCCTGCACCAGCTTGAACAGAAGAGGCAGGAGTGGAGCAACTTGGTTATGTGGCCAAAGCCACCGACAGACAGGAGTTTAACACCTCTCCTGAGGCCTGGCAGCTGTAGCGGCTGAATGATGCCTGGGGTGGGGCAGAGGCCTCACAGACTCCTGTCCTTTCAGTAAGCATGTCCTTTCAGTAAAGCCAGAAGAGCAACCCTGCCTCTTTACCAAACATTGGCCTCAACCCCAGCCCTTAATTAACAGGGGAACAAGCCTTGTTAAGATGCCTATCAGCACACATGACTCAGGCCCACCTCACTAAGAGCACAAATCTGGCCCTCTGCCAGCACTTGGTTGGGATGAAGTGCTCCATCGGCTCGGGCAGATTGATGGGGTCTGACCCATCACCAACACATCTTAGGCAAGATACTGCACCTCCTGTTACTCGGCAGATGATACCCTGATGAATTGTTAGTTAGTAACTAGCTAACCCTAAGACACAAGCGCTAACTCAGCTAGTGAGTTTGACAGTGGCAGTTCTGAATCTGTTATCTGCCACCTCAGTGAGCCATTTATTTTTGACAGTACAAGCCTATTTCAGTGAAAGTCCTGGGGTGGGCTCTGGCAGGCAAGCATTTGAGAATCTGTTTCAGTGAAAGTCTTCAAGAGGGCTCTGACAGACAAACATTGATTCTGGTAAGTGACTACAAACCTTTGACCTAGTCTGGGATTAAGACTGGTCCTAGCTGCACCTGAATTCCTCTCTGAGGAGGAGTTCAGGAAGCAAAGGGGTCCCTTCTGAACTCATCACCCAAAGGGAACACTTCCACAACTAGTCACATGTCAGGCTCGTACCCTTAAAGGAACAAGGGTCCAGCAGCTACCAGAGTATTGAACGGAATGAACGGAATTTCAGTACGTTTCTGAACACCAAAATCCATTCATTGTAAAATCAGTTTCAACTTTGCTTCCCTTTCACAAGTAGAATTTATCTTCTTTACTGTATGTACAAAACATTAATCTGTCTTCAGGCTCATAATAACTCAAATAAGCTTGGCAAATTGCTCTGAAGAAAAAACATCTTTTAACCTGGATAAACATTTGGTGTACAGAAGCCAGAGTATATTAAAACCATCACTGAACACACCTGTGTGTTCTGGTCTGCCATTAAAGGTCTTAAGACACAGTTCTTATACTAATGAATTTCCTTGAAGCTATTTTTAACACTTAAAATATTAAGACTGCAGAACTCTTTCAGCTGCACTCAGAAATAATTTTCCAGACCCATCCAACATTACAAGCATCCTGCAGAAAACCAAACACTGATCTTCACTGGATTAGGGGAATGGGAACAGTGGGGTAGGAGCTTTTAAAAAGTCAATACACACCAAGTTATAATAGCAATAATGACCTTGAAATGACATATTTCTGGAGGAATGGACGACTGATATACAACTTGCAATGAACTCTTTTTGGAGGAAGAGGAAAAGCCCTGTGACTCCATAGCCATTGCTGAGTTGGACAAAGTAATCCCCTGAAAGTGTAACACACTCTGGGAACCCACCAAGATAAAAGAATTTTCCTTCAAGATGCTGATATGCCAACTACTATATGCATAAAAAAAAATTGCTAATCAAAAACCATATGATAAGAGATCTAGGCACTAAAGTAAAATTTGGTGGAAGATGTTTTTATATTTGTTTTCATCTTTAGACTGCTTTTTGTTTTTCATTGTGAGTTTCTGTGAATTGATGCATCGTTGCCATCTTGAGACATCACCAGCCACACAACTTAGGAGCAACTGGTGCTTCTGGAACAATGCATTGTTTAACATTTGTACTTGCTTATTTTTAAGTTTGAATGTAAAATGGAAAGCTCACTGCTAGACACACCACTGAATGGACACTGCTAGATGGGAAAAAAAATGAACACTAAGATTTACTGATCTCAAAGATAAAATGCACTGACCTACTGCTCTAAAAGGGTGGGAAAAGAATGGGAGTAAAGAGTGAACAATAACATTTAAATTCTGACTGGGGAGGGACAAAGACAGAAAAGTACCTCATTTTAAGCAATACTTCCTCTCTGAGATGAATATACATTCATAACTAATTTCAGCAAGTTTGGTGCACCAAAGTCCATCCCTGAAACCTTGATTCAGAGAATAACTAACATTAGAAGGAACCTCTAGAGATCACCTTGCCCAATCTGCCATGAAAAGCAGAGCCAACTGGACTTCTGAGGCTTCTCAGGGACTTCTTCACTTGCTTTTAAGGAGAAATGGTGACTTTAACAGGTGCAAAACAATAGGTGTAAAATTGTTTGCAACTTTTTTTTTTTAATCTCTTTATGCTTGCTTGGGTGCACCTTTAGTACCTGCAAGTATCATCACTTTGAATGGAAGCAAGCTACAAGAATCCTCTCCTGTTGCGTGGATTGTGAACTGCAACACTCTTTTAAAAGCAACTCTCAAGCTTTCTGGATGCGGTTGGCACAGCTGATCATCCCCAGTAACCATTAGCGTGCACAGTGCTGCAAACATCATCTTGCAGTCTATGTATTTTCAATTCTTAAGTAACAACATATAAGAAGAGGGCTTTTTTTTATTTTCCTCATTCAAGCCATTTGACAGGTTCAGTAGAAAGATGACCTAGCTTCCTCAGTTCATGTCCCCAGATGATCCTCAGGTAGTTATGCTTGAGTTATTTGTCTTCCTTTCATGCTTTTTGTGAAATTTTAAAATTGGATCTGTATATGCAGACAATAAATACGATGGCAACCATGTCAACATAACATATTCATCATTTATTGGACAGCAATTCCACATCTTCCTTAATGCTTGTCTGAAATTTTGAGTCTCCTTTAAACCACAACTAGGACAAAACCTATCAACATTTTTCCAGAACATGTAAAGCCATCAGGCACATCCTCTGCTATTAAGTGTTATATTTCATAGCTAGCTAGAGAAATACCTGCAACTTGCAGAAGTAGAGGCCATCCATACTTTACATATGTAACTGCTACCCACTATGATAAACGAAACCAAACTACTGCTGCCCTATCAAGTTTATGGACAAATACGGATACATGTACATCAGAGTAATCAGTAACTCATCTTCCTTTCAAAATGCATTTTGCCCAATACTCCAAATTTCCTCCAGAATGGGAGGTTCAGATTGGATATTAGGAAAAGGTTCTGCATCAGAGGGTGGTGGGCATGGAACAGGCTGCCCAGGCCTGTGGTCATGGCCCCAAGCTGCTGAGTTCAGGAAGCATTTGGACACCGCTCTCAGTTGGATTTTGAGTTTAATCATTATGGTTCCTTTCCAGCTCAGGATATTCTTGGATTCTATCAAATCAGCTGGCATGATTCTCCACCTAAAACACACTTCAGAATTTAGCCTTCCTGAAGCTATACTTAGCGTCTGTACGTTTGATATTTCCAGCTTTCAAAAACCAGAAATTGTACCAGTAATGAAACAACTTCTAGTAGAAGACTTGAGAGTGAAGGTGGTAATGTGATTTTTATTCATTGAGGGTGTGAAGCACACAGTTCAGGTGGAAAAAAGCAGCAGTACTTTTAGAAGCAACAACAGGGAATCAGGAAATGAATCACATCTTTTCAACTGCAAATACTGAAAGCAGGCCAATAACGTTTCTAGTCAACTTATTTTACTTGCTAGTTCATTGTTCCGAAAAACCTTTATGTACATGGAGTTTATCCTGGGATAAAGTAGAGACCTTGGCATCTACCTTCAACATCTATTCTGCACAGGTAAGGAACAGCACCTACACTATTGGCTGAAGAGTTCAAATATAAATTAGGTTAACTATTTAACAGGCCTGGGATATAAAGTTAGGAAGATGAGAATGAGGTCTGAATCAGACCTGGCGAATAGAAACTGATAAAAACTAGAGTCCAAGAAGAATGTAATGGTCCTCTGGTAACCTGACAGTACAAACCCACATTTTAAGAACAGAGTTATTAAGCGTACACTGTTAAAACATCATCCAACTTTGTAACTCCTTCTAAATGTCTAACTCAGCCAACGTAATTGGTTGTCACGTAAGTTTTCAGTTTGTTTTATTGCTCTGCTATGCTGGTTTCTTTTTGATAAATAAAACAAGTAAATGTGGATTGAAGGAGTAAACAAGAAACCACTTCCACAAAAAGGTTGGAAAGGGCTTTAAAATACTATGCTTTGCATTTTTATGCTTGAGTGTTTCCTGGCTTGCATACAGTACTTGACACACAAAAGCAATTATAAACCAGGATAGAAGGCTTCACAGCAAATTTACTGGTTTCTGCTGAAATCACACTGGCAAAAAAACAAAACAAAACAAAAAAAGTTTTGCCCAGAAAGAGGAAATGTGGCCTGGCAAGAACTGTGTGCATTTTGCATTTTTGAATCACAAGTCATTGTGTGCTACTCATTAAAGGCCTTTTCTCATACACACAAAGAAAATTACAAAGTGGCTTACTCCTCCTTTACAAGCCACGCAAAAACAAGGGTAATACTCTCAGTGTTGTTCCTGTGGCATTATTTACTTCATATAAAGTAAATACTTTGTATTTACACCAAATGATTACTGCATTCAGTGAACTGTAAAACTACAGTTCCACAATTCAGCCAAAAAAAAATTAATGTTACAGCAAGTTTTACTCCAGCATTACTCTTACAAAGAGGCCCTTCTGAGATTCTTCAAATTCTGCTTTGACAAGTCACACAATGTATATGCTTCTGTCAGCAACTGTCAACACTGTATGTATGAAAATGTAATTTGTTATACCAGTGTAGAAGCTGACTAAAAATTAAGTGCTCACTAAACTCCTGCATCTAAGCAGCTAAACATGAAAGAACTCAAAGAGATTAAATCCCTTTCCCATGGTTATGTGTTGAGACAATGGAACAGTAAGAAAATACCATGACACAGCCCTCTATGCTTATGTCCTTTCAGGTTTCTGCTCTGCAGACTGGAATCTAAACAGTAAATAAGGGATGGACTGCCTTGCTTACTCCAAACGATTACACAGTTTACTGAAACACCAGGGGATATATTGAAGTTACAGCATCCCATCCTGGCAGGTCTGATTTCCCAAAACATTACACAGGCACGTAATCAGAGAAACAAAGTAGGCTCAAGAGGGCCTGTAGAAATTATCAAATGAAAATGTCCACTGTTCAGAAAGTGACTGTTCCTTTTCTTCTCCTTTGAGTACCTAGAGTTGTCTCAGCCTTCCCAACTCTCACAGTGCTTCTCTTCTCAAATGATGTTTTAGTTGGATGTGACATTTGTCTTAGACCTAGCTCCTGTTTCTTTGCAGGAAACAAAGGCTAAATATAATTCAGCCTGGGAAAACAACACTAATGCTGAGACCCCATTCCAAGAATTTATACAAGCTTAAGATGAGCCAAACTCCATACCAAAAGCAAACAGCAATTACCCCGAGAAAGTTGGTTCTTAGTACCCATTGCCTGAAACTTCTCAACCATATTAAATACTAATTAATGTCCAAGGACTGCTAACCATTTTCAGTATTGTCCTTAACTGCTGATCTGATTGCACATGTATTATGTGGTGATGGCTGAGGCCTTTTATTGGATCAGCTTCCTTGCAGTAAACACTGCACTAAGACTCAGGAAGCAGACAAACTTAGGATTGCTGTTTGGCAGTGGACGGTAATGACATATGCCTGGAGGCTATCATTAGCTCACCAACTCAGACAGCCTACACAGACCACAGCGTGTCTGAGGGTGATTCTCAGCACGTCGTCTGCATCACCATGTCTGGGTTGTCACAGAAAACAAGAAGTCTTGGTTCCTAACTCAGGGATATCATAGGATCACAGGACAATTTGGATTGGCAAGGGGGTTTCTAGTCCAACTGTCTGATCGAAGAAGGGTCACTACAAGATCAGATCCAGTTGCTCAGGTATTATCCAATGCAACTTGGAAACCTCCAAGGATGGAGTCAGTAACATGTTCCAACGCCTATCTGTGCTCATCATCAGTAACAAATGCATTATGTTAAAACATAATAAGTGATTTCATTACATGTGATTCATGCCCTACCAAGTAAACTGTGTGTAAGAAGATATGACAAATTAGATGATTTACATACTTTTCAGCCAATTAGAATTATGCACCAGACAGTTGCTCTTTTCAAATCTGAAGAAAAAATACATGAAAGGATGCATCCGACACAAACTACCATGCTGACCTAAATTGCAAACCAAACACCTGAACTGCTGAAGTGAAAATTCACAGTACAGTGTCCCAGGAACAACTAACTAATGCTGAGAGAGAGGAATTCTCTGTATCAGAATACAAAAAAATGAAATACAATCTGTGAGAATCAGATGTACTCTTGGGAAAAAAAAAAAAAAAAGACAACTGGGGGAAAAAAAATAAACAAACACCATCCACAAGCAAAACATGGAAGACAGTAATAAAGTAGTTTAACCTTACCTCAGCCTCACAAAGTGCCTGAAGACCCTGTAAGACTATAGCAGCAGGTGAAGCTTGATCAGGTTTTGTGCATTCATTCAGTACCTGGGAAATTGCAGCCAGCATGTCTGCTCCATGCTGGTATGGCCTAAAGGAAAAAAAAAATAAAAAAGATATAGGGAAGTATTCATGTATATACACAAGTTGTACTCTGTATACAAAAATTCATTAAGTTTTGGTTCTGTAAAACTGACAACTAAAATAGACAAACTAGAGGGGGGAAAAAAGAGACAAGGCAGGAAGTGGTAAGAAGCTCTAAAGGTTGAGTGACAGAGAAGTAAATCAGCAGGCATCAAGCCTGAAATTAAAAAAAAAAAGAAAAAAACACCATGTAGGAAGTCTTTTCTCAAGAATTTGTGTATTCCAAAAAATTACATAATCAAGAAGCAACTAAGAAAGGAAATCTGCTGTGTGCTGTTAGAGGTACTACTCTCTCCTTCTTTCTTGTAATCTTCCCTAGGTGCTGATGTGTATTATTGTAGATTTTGGCAACAAAAGACTCTGGCCTGATATATGATGGCCCTCCTTACAACAGCTAGGAACTTTTTTTCAAATATATATATATATTTTTTTCCTCCCCTTTCTCCTTGAGTGACTGCATGGCCACTCATTTGTTTTCTAGTCTTTTAGTATCCATTCAATCTCTCAGAGTAAAA
>VXAV01006936.1:17444-28114 GCA_013399715.1 Alectura lathami | reverse complement strand
AAAAAAAAAAAGTCAGCTGCTGATTCTGCAGATCCTCTCGCTGATTCTGTAAAAACTTTGGGTAAATAGAAGCTGCTGAGGTGATCTATATGCACAGAACAATCAGGCTTTCTTTAATTGCTCTCACTTTCTTCCAAATCATTTCTAAACGCATGAAGAACAGTGCTTTATACCTGAGTGTTAATTACAGCATTTACTTGACGAAGAAAATATTCCAGCTGCATTGAGATTCCTCTTATAATGTTGACTTCTTTTCTTTTCTTTTTTTTTTTAAATTTATTTTAAAATGCTGTTTGACAAAATTAAATATTAAAATTCCATCTTTCCAGCTTTCTGTTAGTAACTGACCTTCAAGAAATAAAGTGAAAAGTGGAAACCAAATGATAGACGACAAAAGATGGTATCGTGCACGCAAAACCAGAAATAATTGCTAATATGTTTAAAAATAATCTTTATAGGAACTGAAAATTAAGTACTGACTGTTAGAACTGGAAAGAGTCAACATACCATCCAGTCAGATTTGTTACTTTGGTAGGCGGCTAGTAGCAGACCTGAACACAGACCAGTAATTTGAATGTGACAAAAAAACTGCTTTTCAGAAAAGCAGCTATTCCTTCTTTGAACAAATCAAAAGACTTAGCTGTTTCTTCCAGTGGTTCAGCACTCTTTTTTTAAACTTGGAGTTGGTATGTTTAGGTTTCTGTTCTGGGTCCGTGTGGGACACTTGTTTTGTTTTATGATGAACATGGACGTTTCCTGTTGATTTTAAAATTATTCATATATATTCTTTTAAATCCAAAATTTGTAAGTTGATGAGATTACCAATGCCTGAGAGTACTTCACCCAACTAGAAAAATATTAGTCTAATTAATATAACAGGCTGGCTAGACATATTTACACAGCCTACCTAAAAAAAAAAAAAAAAAAAAAACTTCCCTTGCAAAGGTCTAAGATGGGTAAAAAATTCTTCTACTTACCTCTGTTTACAGATATCCCTTATACAGGCAGCTTTAGCAATCAGCTTTTCCCATTGAACATGTTTGTCAACAGACAAAGAGGGTACATCAGATGCTGCCAAGAACTTCTGTAATTCTGGGTAAATTCGATCCTAGAAGTAATTTAAAATGAAAATTACCTGGGTGACAAGATTTTTGACTGCTAGCACTTTTACATGACTTTTACATTCCACTTCATTGCATACCGTACTTTGCATTCTTTGCCATTGGGAGTAAATGCTGCAATGAGATCTGAGTAAATTTTATAGACCAAATTTCTATTACTACTTCATAAACAAAGAAGCAAGTTACTGCCTTTTTATTATCATAGAGTTATAGAGTGGACTGGGTTGGAAGGGACCTCAAAGATCATCTAGTTCCAGCCCCCCTGCCATGGACAGGGCTGCCAACCACTAGCTCGCTAGATCAAACTGCCCAGGAACCCATCCAGCCTGGCCTTGAACACAGCCAGGGATGGGGCAGCCACAGCTTCTCTGGGCAGCCTGTGCCAGCGCCTCACCACTCCCTCAGGGAAGAATTTCTTCCTAACATCCAACCTAAACCTCCCCTCTTTTACTTTTAGCCCATTCCCCCTTGTCCTACCATTATCCACCCGTTCAAAAAGTCGGTCCCCCTCCTGCCTGTAAGCTCCTTTCAAGTATTGGAAGGCCGCAATGAGGTCTCCCCGGAGCCTTCTCTTTTCCAAGCTGAACAGTCCCAACTCCCTCAACCTTTCCTCATAGGAGAGGTGCTTCAGCCCTCTGATCATTTTGGTGGCCCTCCTCTGGACCCGCTCCAACAGCTCCACATCCCCTCTGTACTGGGGGCCCCAGGCCTGGACACAGCACTCCAGGTGAGGCCTTCCAAGGGCAGAGCAGAGGGGGACGATCACTGCCCTCTCCCTGCTGGCCACCCCTCTCTTGATGCAGCCCAGGATACCATTGGCCTTCCTGGCTGCAAGAGCTCACTGCCGACTCATGGCCAGCTTTTCGTCGATCACAATGCCCAAGTCCTTCTCTGCATGGCTGCTGGTCTCAAGGAGTTCTTCTCCCAGTCTGTACACACACCTGGGATTGCCCCGACCCAAGTGCAACACCTTGCACTTGGCCTTGTTGAACCTCATCAGGTTCTCGTGGGCCCACTTTTGCAGCCTGTCCAGGTCCCTCTGGATGGCATCCCTTCCTTCAGGGGTATCAACTGCACCACTCAGCTTGGTGTCATCAGCAAACTTGCTGAGGGTGCACTTGATCCCACAGTCTAAGTCATCAGTAAAGATGTTGAAGAGCACCGGTCCCAAGACGGACCCCTGGGGGACACCGCTTGTGATCGGCCTCCACCTGGACATAAAGCCACTGACTACAACCCTTCGGCTGCGACCCTCCAGCCAGTTCTTCATTCAATGAACAGTCCACCCATCAAACCTGTATCTCTCCAGTTTAGAGATAAGGATATGTTGAAGGTTATTAAGGTCTTGTTCTTACATATTACGTAAAACAGAAAGCTATATCCCTCCAAAAAAAAGTATTTTTCCATTCTGATACCTGCTGAAATGAAAAGCAGGTTTCCTGAAAGGCATACTAATGAAATTTTTCACTAAACCATAGTCCATAAAGGCACTGCTTTCACCATTAAATTTATACTGCTGATAATGAGACACTAGTGTAAGCAATGCTCCAAAATGAATTGCTTTCCCTGGTTAGGGGAAATTAAGTTTACAGTTTACCATTACATTTATCTTAGTGACACTACAAGAATTTTCTAACCTGTCTTTCCCATAAAGATGTCATCAGCCGCAAAGTAATAGCTCTAAGCTTTGGTGTGCTCCCCAGTGTGCGTATGGTACGTAGAATCTGAGCCACACAAACCTGAAAAATATTTTTTTTACCAGAAGTCACTGTTATTTTTTATGTCCAAGAACAAGGACAAACCTACAAATCATTATTTGGACAGAGTGTCACAGTTATGTAACTGTCCAACAACAATGTCAGAAAGAAGCTGGAAGTCATTTTCTGAAAAAAGAAAACAAAAACAAAAACCTCAGTGCACAATGAATTCAAGATCATCCTTTTAGGGTGTGTAAAAATAATAATGATATGCTGCAGACAATAAAGCACAATGTACATTTCACCCTTTAACACAAATGCCATGTCCCATCCAAAATATTAGAAATTTATGCTGAAGCTTGCAAATGAAGTGTTATTTTAATCAAGCTGTGGATTTCTCAGTCTAAATAACTCATTCTTTTTTTAAAACATGACTGCTTATTGATACAGGTTTTATTTTGCTCAAAATTTTTCATTCTGACCTTGTGTACACCCAGTGAAGGCAAAGTATACAATATATCCCTGTAAAGTGCAGGCTGCAAAGGTCTTCCCAATGTAAACATCAGAACTGGGATGAGACTTGGGACCTATGATAAAACAAAAGAAGAAAATAACCTCAGAATTAGGTTGCCAACATTGTAAGTGTATTACATAAAAGAGAATGATTTTGCGAGAACAAACATACTAAAAATTCCTACCTTTTTGCTTTTTTTTTCTTCTGTTAATCAGAAAAATAAAGGAAAATTTCAAAGTCAATTTTACAGGTTTTATGGCTTATTTCTTCTTCCTATGTTATAATTTTTGAAACACCTTGTTACATACGTTCAGCTGTAACTACTGCAATAATCAAGGGTGCTAATGACTGTCCCATTGTTGCAAGAAAATCAGGTAAAAATGAATGCATTTATGAATTCTGGACCCAAATACGTACAGTGGTCTTCATCCACAGATCCAGGAGAATATTTTTAAAGGCTCTCATAATTAGCAGATATTAATTGGAAAAAATAATTCATCCACTGATTTACTGTTAACTAGATCTTTGACTAATTCAAGGTAAATCCTTGGTGATAAGCAAACAATGGATATTCCATACCTCCAAGTATGAAACTTAAACACTAACAAACAAAGCAACCTCCATCACTACATATTTCCTTTCATGTTTTGTCCTTTAAACGTGCTTGTTTTGAAGCTCATATTCAGACTATAAGATCAGGAGAAAAACAAGATGTTCTGGTACAGCAAAATTGCTCCTCTCTCCCTCATGTAATGGATGAACAATGCTGGGACTAATTTCAGTGCTATATTTATACTAAATCTTCATCAAAAGCTTAACAGCTCCAAAAAGCCAACACAATTCACTAGCTCTCAGCACACAGGAAGCAGCTGTGGAGGCAGAGAGAGGCATGCTGCCTGACAGCATCCAGCATCCACCCCTTCTGTATGATGCAGCTATGAGACAAAGGTTTCAAGACTCTGATGTTTGTTATTAATAGTAACTTGCATCTCAAAAATTAAGCCTAGGTATGCCAACAGCACCTTACATGATTTACATCAGGTAAGATTAAACATGTGAGACAAAATGTTCCCACTTATTAACAGGACTAATTTGGTGACCTGCCTTTTTTTTTTTTAAATAATATATTTTTTATGCTACAGGATAATTTTTCTTCTTTAAAGACAGAAGGATAGTTAGGAAAGAAAACACTTCATCCCCCCTTCTGTTCCTACACACTTTCTTACACTTTACAGATGGGAAATTTTCCTTTATACAGCCCTTCTGTCAAAACAACAAATGTATACCAGAAAACAGTAAACAAAACTCTCTCCAGAACAAACCATTTCAAACAATACAGGCCATTTCCAACATATTAGTAATGCTGTCCCCATATGATATACTAAACATGGAGTATCACTTTATTCAAGTCACATGTTCTTAGCTTGAATGCCTGTCTTGGAGGGTTCTTTTGGGTCAAACTGGTGAAAAATTGGTTCCTTCATTTCAGTGCAAAACTGAAAACAGGTTTTACAGCCTTTATAAAGGCTGTAAAATAAACTTATCACAAAACAGAAGCACTTGTAATATTTGAAAACTTCGCTTATGTTATCTTAACATGTACTCCACTAGAATCTTAATCAATGAACTTTGATGAGGAAGAACCTGTCCATAACATCTGACTACATCATCATCATTCCCCAACAGCTACTCTCCAGAGTTCACATAATCAGACTTAGAACTAGACTGTCAGGAATCATGTGAGCATGCCAAATCCATTTCAACAGATCTTTAAACACAGTGTCCTTCTGAATAAAAAAGTATTTTGCCTTTTTCACGTACTCTCACCTCCCAAAGACCACAAAATAGTTTAGGGAAGTCCACCTGAGGATGTATTATTTCATTTCAACCACTGAAAGACCATAAAAGAATGGATGTCCTTTAGAACATCATTAACAACGGCAATAGATATTGTGTTACTGTTCACCACTGATCTCTCAGTGAGACTAATTTCTTCTCTTGCAGCACTGCTGGTTTCAAACAGTGTAATAACTGGTCTTGCACAATAAGAAAATTCATCTGATTAGAAGGACTAAACAAAGTCTTTAACGAACAGCATGTGTCAGTGCAGCCTTTGCAGTGATTTGATTTAAAACAGCCTAAAAGCCCACATACTACTCTTCGTTCACCAGCCTTTTAAAAGATTCCTGGACTTTCTTTTCAGTGTCTCAGACCATAACTCTAAAACGCACCAGCTAAAAATGGATCTAATATAATCGCTCATCATGCATAACAAAAAGGCTTTCAAGCTTTTACTTAGTGAGGATGAAGGAGGTACATACACAGAAGTCCCCTGTAGGCTTCATGGAAAGGGTAAGGAAAAACAAAATTGAAGCTTGGAATAAGGTCTGCAAAAGAAGTTACACTACTTATTTGTAAAGTAGCACAGTTTTTGGAAAGCTTCATTAATTCATTCCAGAGACTATGGACTTTTTATAAAACCAATATTCAGCATGGCAACACATATCCTGTTTGATCCTATTTGTGAACTCTTATCGCAGAGGTGCGAACCCTACTTGTGAAAACAATGAAGGATAGAATTCTAGATGCACATTTTCCCTTTTTGACTCTGTTTTGTCTTGAAACACAATTTTTCAACTCAGATTTTGCGTTGCAATCACTTATGGCATTACTTTTCAGTAATCATAGCTATCAGCCCTAATTGTCTGAGCCACAAAATAGAATTTCACTGGCAGCAGTATTACTGACTATATTGAACACTTACAAAAAAATCAGAAAAAGCACCACACAGTTGTTTTTAATATTATGACCCTCACTGTGACACCTTAGTACTTTGATATATTCTGCCGTAGTACATAACGTAGCCCATGGTTTGTCTGCAAAACAACAACCTGCATACTTTTTCATTCTGCTCTGTGAGCACTTCATTTACCTTTTGCAGTCTTAAACTCTGGAGTCTGTGAAGGCCAAGCTTTGATCATATCAGGAATCAAATACATGGAATTCAGAAAGTACCTGCATTTACTTGGTTAGACCTTCCTTCCACTTCACACACCTGCACTCAAACTGCATGCTCAAGTGTTAATGCCAAGTGAACAGATTCAAGTTAACAAAGGTGGCAGCTTGTTAAAAATAAGATTGGGATTAACAGCCATTTTTTGGTCTCTTCCTTACACTTCTAACCTCCAGATCTCCTCTTCTTCAGAGCAGCCAGATCAGTAAGCTGCATGCTACCTTCCACAATGTCCTTCAGCAAGTGCCCTGAGAAAAGAAAACTCAAAATTCTTCACTACTTTGTTGCAGCAAGTTTTCCTCTTAACACAAAAGCATTCTAACCATGATTTTACCACTTACTTTCCCCATTTCCTATAAGGCATTAATTATTTATTTATACGGAGCTGAATAAAACATACAAATAAATAAAGCACAACTAAATAACACAACTAAAGCACACAACTAAATAACTAAATAAAGCAGTTCCTGAAGTACTCTTTTACCATGAATTATTACTGGTTCTTGTCATCACATTATCCATGACTTTTCCCTTATCAGAATAATCAGTTATTCCTCCTGTACACCAGCCTCATTGCTTTGTCCCCCTGTATTAAATATTTCATCTGCAAGAGAAAGAACAGTCCTAGAAAATTCTTCCTGCCTTAGAGAGATAACTGCACCTACAAGAAACAACATGATAACCTTTCATTGCAGGGCTGTACTGCACTGCAAACTCTGTGGACACATTAAGCAGACTCAGAACTAAATTAAATTGTCAGAGTCATAACAGATGCCAGGTGTTCCCAAGTTCAATGAAGCCAGACAATAGGTTCCAGTTTTAAAAGCATGAAGACCTTTTGGAACAACAACAAAAAAATATTTAGAAGGCAGTGATACATTAGATAGTGCTAACTCCAGAAAGCGCAGCCAAGAAGCCCTGAATTCAAGTAAGGACAGAGAAGTGAAACAGCAACCAAAACACAGTATTCTCTCTCTACATTTCCAAACATCACCTAGCAGAAAAGCAGCTATATTACTAATTAAACTGATGGCTTTATATGATACTATTAAAAAGACATCTGAATATCTTACATTTTTTTGCAGTGAAGTATTTCAAAGTACAGAGTAATTTAAACACTAGAAGCTCACCACTTCAGCAAGTGAAATGTGACCCAGTTAGATGCAATCAACAAATGAGGGCTTGAGTTTTACATTTTAAACTATTTCTAATTCACACAGTCTTCTGCTGATCACCAGGGAAACAAGAAATATGATGCAGTTTGAACTCCCCCTTACAGCTGCATCTGGGCAGAATCTGTTTTTCCCAGTGCCAGGAAGGACTTTTTCTACCACTAAGGGCTTCTTAGTTCTGACACAGACAGATCACCATAGTTAGCTCAAGAGGCTGCGTCCATCAGTCTTATTTACCGAATTGGTACACGGAAGCTTAGTCTTAAATCAGCAAAACACNTAATTCTGCTCCTTGGATCTGCCTCAAGCTTTGGTAGCTCTGCTGACTTGCATTTGTCTCTGAAACTATTCATTTAAAGTCAGTTGAGCTACTCCAGAGTACTACAGAGAAATTCAGATCAGAATCATGCCCTATAGCCACAGTTTAGGCTCTTCTATCCAGGTTGTTGTATTACTTGAGCCATTTTTTCCAACAAGCCAGTGCTTTTTTGAATCACTATCAGACTGCATTTTGAACAATCATATCAAATAGTTAATGAACACAGCATTATGTTTTCATTCTTTAAGCATCTTTAATACATCACTGATTCATTACACAAACTTGAAGACCAACTGCAACAAATCAAGTTAAAGATGGTAAACAGACAAAAACAGGAGACCTGTTGCCTGTTGCTGTGCCTTTACATTCAAATTGAACAGAATTAGATGCTTCTGAATTAAAGCAAGGAAATGAAGTTCTAATAACTACATGGCCAGAAAAGCTAGGACAATAAAATATCTAGAAGCTACCTTAATCTCCATGTTCTCTCCTTCAAAAAAGGAGTCTCATGCAACTACAAGAGAAAATACGTCTGGAAGAGTGATTTCAGACTGCTGCCTTAGAATTGCACTTGCATGGTCAGACCACAATTCTCACTAGCTTCAAGTTGAATTTTTCAACATGAATTTTTTCCTTTGACATCGATTAGCTTCACTTCCTTCCTCTCAACCATGTTTGTAAACAGTGTGTAAGAAACAGAAATGTTATTTTCCAGCAATACCATCCTATTCCTAACCTGCCTGCTTATTAAAGGATCCCTTTTTGTTTCATGGAGACAAGACACCACAGACTGCTTCCTCTTATGCTGCCAACTTTCCATCTTCTACTTAAATAACATGGCACTGGAAGCTTTGTAACCAGCAAAATAAGTTAACTGCATAGCATGGGTTAAAACAGTATATGTTAAAGCCACTTCCCAACTACGGTTAGTCAAAAAGGTCTTAACTGGTAATGTATTTCATTTAACACCCCCCTCAAGTCCGTCATACCTCATGTAATCCCAAGCCCCAAGCCTCTAAAGATAGTAAACTCATGTATGAAACACTTCTCAACAGAAACCTCAGTGTTGTTAGCAACACCTGGTAGAAGAGGGGAGAGTAGTGGATATTGCCTACCTGGACTTCAGCAAGGCACACTTCCTTGGGCAGTGTCTTCTGTAAGATCCTCACACACAAGGTGCTGATATATGGGCTGGATGAGAAGACAGTGAGGCAGACTGAAACTGGCTGAATGGCCAGATCCAGAGTGTAGTGATCAGCAGAATAAAGTGTAGCTGGACGCCATTAACTAGCAATGCACACCAGCCATCAATACTGGGTCCAGACCTGTTTAATATCTTCATTAACAGTCTAGATAATGGGGCAGATTTTACTCCCAGCAAGTTTGCAGATTACACAAAACTGGGAGGGAGTGGCTGATACACCAGAATGTTGTTGTGCCATGCAGGGGAACAGGGACAAGCTAGAGAAATGGGAACACAGGAACCTCAAATTTCAATAAGCAGAAACACACCTGGGACCCAAGCACCAGCATATGTCGGGGGACATCCGGCTGGAAAGCTGCTCTGCAGAAAATGACCTGGGGGTCCTGGCACACATCAAGTTAACATGAGCCAGCAAAGCACCCCTGGTGCAAAGACAGCTAATGGTATTGCTGGATACATTAAATAAAGAATTACCAGCAGGTCAAGTGAGGTGATCCCCTCTACTCAGCATTGGTGAGACTGCATCTAGAGTGCTGTGTCCTGTACAGTTCTGGGCCCTCCAGTAGAAGAGAGACCTGGACATACTGGAAAGAGTCCAATGGACCAAGACTATCAAGGCACTGGGGCACCTCTCCAATGAGGGGAGGCTGAGAGAGCTGAGGTTGTTCAGCCTAGAGAAGAGGAAACACAAGGGATCATATCTGTGTGTATAAATACCTGGAGGGAGAGCACAAAGAAGGGAGAGTCAAGTTCATTATGTGGCGCCTAGTGACAAGAAAAGAGGCAATGCACACAAACTGGTACACAAGAGGTTCCATCTAAACTTCAGGAAGCACGTATTTACTGTGCAGGTGACAGAGCACTGGTACAGGTTGTCCAAAGATATTGTGGAGTCTCCTTCTTGGAGATCGTCAAAAGCCGCCTGGACATAGTCCAGGGCAACCTGCTCTGGGTCACCCTGCTAAAGCAGGTGTTAGGACGAGATGACCTCCAGGTTTCATTCCAAACTCAACCAGTCTGTAATTCTGTGGTATACATACCCAAGTTATGCCTTCCAGCCGTAACCATTTTGTGATTCATTCTATAATTCTGTTCTATTTTGGGCCTCTCATTACACAACTGACACTGAGTTGCTCAAGTCTGTGCAGACAAAAGCAACAAAGTTGGTGAAAAGCCTGTAAAATTAGAATTTTGAGGAGCGTTTGAGGGAATAGGGGTTGTTTAGTCTGGAGAAAAGAAGGCTGAGGGGAGAGAAGGCTGAAGGGAGACCTTACTGCTCCCTGAAACTACTTGAGGTAGCAGCGAGGAATGTGTCGATCTCTTTGCTCAGGTGACAAGTGATAGGATGTAAGGAAATGGTCTCAAGCTGCACCAGAGGAAGTTTAGATAGGACATTAGGAAGAATTTCTTCACAGAGAGGATGGTCAAGCACTGGAAGAGGCTGCCCAGGAATGTAGTGGAGCCCTCATCCCTAGAGGTATCTAAGAGTTGTGTGGACATGGTACTAAGGGACATGGTTTAGTGATGGGACTCATTTGAGGTCACGTTCATGGTTGGACTCGATCTTGAAGGTCTTCTCCAACCTAAACAATTCTATGATTCAAATCTATACTGCAGAGAATACAGCAAA
>VXAV01006936.1:5887-17332 GCA_013399715.1 Alectura lathami | reverse complement strand
GGAATATCCCTCATGTGGAAAAGCTGAGCTAGTGACTGGCAGCCCTGTCCATGGCAGGGGGGTTGGAACTACATGACCTCTGAGGTCCCTTCCAACCCAAGCCATTCTATGATTCTATGACTCTATGCTTCTACGATGTGAAGCCACCTGCTAAGAAATTCTTAAAAGTCCTGAAGATTTCCATTTGATTGAAAATAATCAAGCAACAACTTAATGAATGCGCTTGACACCATGCTCATTCAAAAAATACTAGCATGCTATTTTACCTGGTGATCAGAAGCAATACTACCATCATTTGGGGAACAGCTCTCTTAGCAGAATTTATCTGGAGTTTTAACACTGTAGGAAAAGTACATTTAGGAACTCTTGTGCAATATACGCATTTCTTCCTCCCACAGAGAGTCTTTCACAGAATCACAGAATGTTAGAGATTGGTAGGGACCTCGAAAGATCATCTAGTCCATTCCCCCTGCCGAAGAAGGAGCACCTAGAGCAGATTGCACAGGAACGCATCCAGGCGAGTTTTGAATGTCTCCAGAGAAGGAGACTCCACAACCTCTCTGGGCAGCCTGTTCCAGTGCTCTGTCACCCTCACTGTGAAGAAATTTCTCCTCATATTTAAGTGGAACCTCCTATGTTCCAGCTTGCACCCATTGCCCCTTGTCCTGTCACTGGATGTCACAGCGAAGAGCCTGGCTCCATCCTCCTGACACCCACCCTTTACGTATTTATAAACATTCATCAGGTCACCCCTCAGTCTCCTCTTCTCTAAGCTGACGAGACCCAGCTCCCTCAGCCTTTCCTCATCAGGGAGATGCTCCACTCCCTGAATCACCTTGGTGGCTCTGCGCTGGACCCTCTCCAGCAGTTCCCTGTCCTTCTTGAACTGAGGGGCCCAGAACTTTGTAATCCAAAATGTTTTTTTTTTTTAAATTATTCTCTGTTTTTATGTTATTTAGTCATCCTCTGGAATGACAAGGTACAAGGCTACAACAGAAAGATTTTAAATCTGTACATTCAGACAAATAATTTTTCCATGTGCAAGAAAATAGCAATGATTATAGGAAAGAATCATGAAAAGGATGAAGAAAGAATGGGAGAAATATCCTGAAAGGAACAGAAGTACTTCATTAAGTGCATTTCTGCCAGGTGCTTAACTTTAAGCAGTTAATTTCAACTTGCAGCAGCTCATTATTTCCATTTACTTAGAGCTGTATCCCAGGGTGGCTTTTCCACATGGCTCAAGGACTATACCAGGCACACTGAATTAATATTTCAAAGCTAGTTCTATCTAGGAACTAGGTCTCATTCCTGCTTTGAACTGTCAATATTACCTAGATAGTCTTGCACGTTCTTCTTAAAGAGTTCAGCAAATACCATCGTTGAGATCCAGGGTTTGTATATACAGTATTTTGAATCTGCAACTACCTGCATATTCACTAAGATGAAATACTACCTTGCTAGCATTAGCTTAGTAACAGCAGCATAAACAGGACAAAACAGGAACACCAAAACACAGTAAAATGAACAAAGTTCAACATTTCCCTAGATAATTCACATACAACAGGCATGAGTGTGCTACAAACCGTAAATCATTTTAAATCTAATTAATGGCTACTTGTGGTTGGAATGTGTCACAGCTCTGTTGCAATTTATGTTGGTTGTACCCTTCAGTTTAGTATGCAATTTTCGCTTCATTTTTACACCTCTTGCCAATGTGCTATATCTATTGTTTGCTTTCAAACCTAGAAGAAAGATAATGCTATAGCTATAGACACCACCAAACACTCCTTTAATGCCACTTAAATCCTCTTTTTGAGTTTGTCCCTTCAAATGATTGTGTCTATTTCTTCAAGCTGTAGTGAGAAATGCCATGAGTTAAATGTATTTGGAGGTTACTCACTTCTTGGAAACTCAGCTACACTGAAAAACAATGAATTCAAGGACTTTTTGTTGGTTTGGCTAAGATTTAAATAATACAATTTACCTCCCCCCTCCCTTCCCAGTGGTGGTGTTACAGCTCATGTAAATAAACACATTCTAGACGTTCTTCTATGCCCACATAATGCTCACAGTTCTGATGAGTAATTCCACAACAGAAGCCTACAATTTTTCCCAGAAAAATGGACTTTTAAATCTGTTACTATGAGTCTGAACAGAAGTCAGAATTAAATCTCACATATGATAAAAAATATCCTGTCTTCAGTAAGTTATCAAATTTCAAATGTCTAGAAATATGGAACAAAAAACCTTGAAATACCACCTCCTAAGCCAAGAAATGAGAGAATTAAAACCCACACAAATTAATTACAATGCAGAAGTATGATCAAGTATAACGCCATAAATTGAATAAAGCTTACAAAATGCAAAAAACTTCAATCAAATTGAAAAACAAACTGAAGAAATTACATGCTCCCAAATCTGTTTCCATGCCACTACACATGGAACACACACATACAAGAAAACAATAAAACAAAAGAGAGTTTGACAGAGAATTGAGGAGACAGATATAAGAATGTCATCAGTGAGCAATTCACAAAAGACAACGCTGGCACCAAGCTAAAAAAAAACTCCTTCTGCATAAGAACTGGTTATCACCAAAAGCACTGTATAGTGGTCCTGTTTTAGCATAGCATTTCAGTACAAGCTCAATAGCAAGCACATCCTGGATGTGGACTGCAGTGCTCAGTACCCTAAGGCTTCAAGTGTATTTTCCATAAGCCCTAACCTTTTCCAACTTCTGTGCTAGAGTTGTGATAGCTGTTTGAAACAGACAGCAATTACAGAACTGAAGCAAATAAAACTTATCCATAACGGCATACTTGAAACATGAGGCAACACTTCTCCCTTCCCNTTTTTTTTTTTTTTTTTTTTTTTTTTTTACACAAAGTGATTGTTTCTGTACAATGATTTCTGAACCACCTATTACTGTATCTACATTAAAAAGGCAGATATCTACATTTATCTTTCTGAGTTACGCAGAAAAGTGTAAGTATACTGCCTAAACCAGAATTCACTAGTGAAGGAGACAAAAATGGTACAGACTATGGAGATATTTTAAGAAGCAAGACAACAGATATCACAAGGGTCTTGGTGATTCTCCAGTAACTTAAATAGTACAAAGATCCATCAAAAGCCAGAAATCGTGTAGTAGTCTCTTTACAACTTTTTTCATGTTGTTTTTAGATACTTACTAGGTAATTTCACTAAAACTGAAAAACACCCTAAAACAGAGGCATAACACATGTTACCGCACATGATAAAAAAAATCAAGTTGAAAAGCCAGAAAGAGACTAGGGGAGTTCTAGTGAGCTGTGTGTGTGTGAACATACATGTCTGCATACAAGCATGTGTTCAGTGTGTGGGTGAAAACACACGTGTACAGATGCATGCGCTGCCAGGGCGGTCCAGCCAGCTGTGTGCATGCGCATGCACATGCTTGTGTATGCTTCATGGAGGGCAATCTGTACCAGCAACTGTAGTGCAGCCATGGCGGCAGGAGCTTCTATGTCCAGATGCCAGCAACTGGGAAGACTGGGATCCAGAAGCCAGCTAGTACATGTCTGAGCCCTGCTGCTGGAGACGTACTGGCATACGTACGCATTGTGCGTATGGTCCAGCTAGCAGACCTCCAACCTGCTCAGCTGGAAGATGGCGCAGAATGAGGCCACTGGAGCTGTTCATATTCATGAGAGTGCGCTGTATGTCTGCACTACATGCATACAGCCACAGACAGGTGCTGTAAATATGTGCTCCATGTGCATGTACCCACTGGGAACGCGTGCTCAGTCTACCAAACAATTGGGCCTGAGGGCAGGAAGCTGTGGTAGCCTTGCCTCTCATGGGCTGCAGAATCCACTCCAATTCCTGTAACAAAGTCTAGTAACAATAAGTTTTTACCTGAGAACAATCAGCTTTGGCTACTTCTGTAGTAGTCTGGAGAACATCATGAAGGCTGTCTCCATCTTCCTGGATCAGCAGATAAGCCAGCAGAAGAAAAACATGGGCAGGGACTTCAGTCGTAACAGGCAGCAGTGATTTCACGGAAGATAACCAGCCAGCAACTGCTGACTTCTCTTTCATGAGCTCTATAATCTTCCACGTGGTATACAATGAACTGTAAGAGCTGGTTATGGGGAATAGGAGTTTACAAGACATCTGAAAACAAGAGAAACACACAAACAAAACTTTCAATCCAAAAGTAAAGCACCATGAAAGAACAAATAAATAACATAACTTCTCCATTTCTGTCATCCAAAACAAGTATTTTATGGAGGATTGCAAACCAATAAAAATAAAGAGGAAATCACAATACATTTCTTTACAATCCTGTATAATAAATGATTGAATGTGTTAATTCTCTACGCAGGAGTTCCCCCTTTACTTGGCATTCATCACTCCTCTTCCTGCGGGTAACTGCAGTGCTACCTCCTCAGTAAAACATACACAAAAAAACCCGCAGAACACTAAAAGTTTCAGCTCCTGACCATGACATTGTCCATGACAAGGAAGATCTCTTACTTTACATAGCACTCAATGAAACATTGAGTTTATTAATCTTACTTTACATTTACTTTTGGTTTAACTGTTCTGCTTCTCAGAATTCAATCCCCTATAGATGTCATCATGGAAGATAAAGTTTAGAAGCAGAAAAGTAGTAAAACACAATTGAGAATTTCTCCTGACTCAAGCTACATATACATGTAAATGTATATATATACACACACACATAAAGCCTATATATAAAGTACACATATACTTAAAGCTCCTGCAAGTTAATGCTAAGTTGAGAGTGCTTCATTAAATCAAATTTAAGACAAAGCATCTTTTCCCTAATAATTTGATGTTTCCTTAGAAAATGCAATGTTTTCAGAAATCTCTTTCCATTATCAAGACAACAACTGGCAGGCAGTAATTAGATGAAGAACATTTTTACAAAAAGAAGCTCAGAAAAGTATCTGCAAAGAAGTCTCCAAATTTAAATTTAAATCGGAATTCAGACGCCAGTGGGACAGGCCTGCTCATCTTTAAATTATCAAGGAAATAAAGATTCTGAGTGGCAACAATAGTCTCCATATAATTGCAGAGTTTCATTCTAAACACACTACAGAAATTTTCACTAATGGGATAATGTCCCCATACTTTAGATGTCTTTTTAAAATAGCATTTGAATTAAAAAATAATCCATTACTTGGGCACCACAATTACTGTATGCAAAAAATAGGTATAGCTAAATAGAGGGATATATGTGCAAAAAAATTTAGAAAGAAAACTCAAAAGAACATCACATTGCAAACAGCCAAGGTACTAGCTGCTATGGAAAAGGATATAGATAAGCAGAATGCACAAAATTCTCAAAGAGGCAATATAGGCAAGCACAATGTTGTTTCCTACCAAGTCCTGTCCTTTAATCAACAGTTCAGGTGAATTCTTTACAATATATGGTGTCTAAAAGGAAAGAAATCTCTGATATCCCATTTTACTAGGAGTCTAGTTTTATGCATTATACATATTTTAGACTATTTCGATGAAGCATATTACACAAACGCACTCAAAGTCTTTCCCAGTCAGCTAGGCATAATGCCACAAAATGTTGAATGCATCCCCTATCAGTTCTGAAAGACAAAAACAAACAAAAAACATCTAAAGAAACACAGAACTTTACCAATTCCTTTTTATCCTTTACACCTTCCTCCTTTAACACTTCCAATAGATTCATAGCCAGCTGCTGCCTGGTAGTTCCAGAATCATCCTCTAGTAAGCAGTCCCCTACTGATGAAGATGATAAGATCTGTAACAGAGGCATCACCAGAACGAGGGCTGTGCTTGAAATGTTCTGGGTTTCTGAAGAAGAAAGGAGCTTGTAGGCTATTAAATAAAGTGAAGGCAAAAAATGATCAGTTAGGGAAAAAAGAACTCATATCATTTGCACTTTTAAGCGCGATACAAACATTTCTAGGAAACATGATGGTCAAGCAAAGTAACAGTCTGAAGAATTACAGTGTACGTAATAGATTCAATGCGCAAAATATTTTTGGTAAAACTAATTCTATTTAAAGACCCATACACTTTCGGTCTTTATAGCAAAGCACTTGATGGCAGCAAGAAATACAATAATGGAATGTAGCACAGTCCCTCATTTTAAGTGTAATAACTCCATTAATCAAAAATGTTAAGTCAAAAGCTCAGACAAACATCACCAAGACTATCAGACCTGCTCTCCTAAGATCTATCAAAAGAAACCATTCAGGATGTATGAATCTCAGCTGAAAATATCCTGTTGTTGACTTAAAAATGAAACAGATGAGCTTCAGGACAGAAGGGATCTTAGAATACAGTAACATTAATGGGAAAAGTCAGTGTAGTTGGGAAAATTTATCCTTACTGTCAGCAAATCAAATCTTACTTCTTAAAGCAAGGAAAAATCCTGCTTATGTAAAAACATTGCACAATTCAATCTAAATTCAGGGGGATGCAGCACCTATTTTCACAAAAACAAAAAGAAATACACAGTCTTAAGTGTGTAGATTCCTCTGTCAGAAGAACTTTACCTAGACTTAAGATAGATTTTTGTTGACTTTCTGGTGTTTGTAGCAGCAGAAGTGCTAGTCCAATTATACACTGTTCCACTGGAAACGCCTGCAGCGAAAAATGAAAAAGCTTCAAGTTATCTTTGTTTTCTAGTGGGTTAAACAGTAAAATATATACTGTAGTCAATGAGTGACACAGTGTATGCAATGAAGAATATAAATCGTGTATAATAAGTATTTTAATTGAGTAAATACGACATTATACTCAGTTTAAACCAACCCCCAAGTTAAAAGGCTAATTTATACATACAGCATCAGTTAATTTTTTTCCTTTTGAAGGTTTTTCAGCAAGGGAAAAAAAAAAAAAACAGCTTTCAAAACAACACTGGTCACTCTAAGATGGACGCTGTATATCCATGTCTTGAAATCCTGCCCTTAGCAGGATATCCCTTAAATTTTACATGACTATTACCCCCACTCTCCCCTATTAAACTCTTACCTCTTTTAAGAGCTCCAAGTTGTCCTCTATTAAGGAGATCAAAGGCGAACATTCTCCTGTTACATTTAAACAGACTTCACAGAAGCATATCAGTTGCAGACAAAATTGGGATAATTGAACTTTCCAAAACACAGGAAAGCGCAACAGGCTGAGGAACAGCTCTTGCAGAAAAAACAAGGCTTCTGTAACTTGTGGCAAGTCTTTAAGCTGTAGAGAGGTAGTTAAAAAATACATTCTGGTTAAACTGTCCTTCCCTACCCAAGTTTAAAATAGGAAGAATTTTAGCTCTACAATATTTCAACTGCAAGTATTAGTGAGATGTTGAAGAAGCCATTGTAGCCAAGAAGGCCAATGGGATCCTGGGCTGCATTAAAAGAGCGTGGCCAGCAGGTCAAGGGAGGTGATCCTCCCCCTCTACTCTGCCCTGGTGAGGCTGCATCTGGAGTCCTGTGTCCAGTTCTGGGGTCCCCAGTTCAAGAAAGACAGGGAAGTACTGGAGAGAGGCCAGCAGAGGGCTACAAAGATGATCAGGGGCCTGGAACATCTCCCATATGAGGAAAGGCTGAGAGAACTGGGGCTCTTCAGCCTGGAGAAGAGGAGACTGAGAGGGGATCTCATCAATGTATAAAAGTATCTGAAATGCAGGAGTCAAATGGACAAGGCCGGGCTCTTTTCAGTGGTGCCCAGTAACAGGATGAGGGGCAATGAGCAAAAAACTGGAACACAGGAGGTTCCACACAAATCTAAGGAAAAACTTCTTTACTGTGAGGGTATTGGAGCATTGGAACAGGCTGCCCAGAGAGGCTTTTGAGTCTCCNTGGTCCAAAGCATTGGAACAGGCTGCCCAGAGAGGCTTTTGAGTCTCCTTCTCTGGAGGTATTCAAAACCCACCCAGTCGCCTTCCTGAGCAACCTGCTGTAGGGAACCTGCTTTTGCAGAGGAGGGTGGACTAGATGATCTCTTGAAGTACCTTGCAACCCCTTGAAAGGCAAGGCAATAATAGCACTCTCACTGCTTTGACAGTATTCATAAAAGGTGGGGACTGGCAATAACTCTACCTGAAGGTGTGGAATCAAATCACACAGGAGTTGGAGAATCTGACGTTCCAGCACAGAGGGTTCTTCTTCATGCTTTGGACCACGTTGCTGAAGTAAGATCCTAAGCAAGCCTGTTCGCAGTTCAGCATATTCCCGTAACTGAGATGGTTCACAGTACAGGTATCTTAGAAATGGGGTCATTATACCAACGCATGAACTCTGTGCCCTGCAGTTCAGAAAAATAAGTTTGCCAAAAGTGCTTTCCACTATAAACTGAACAAACTACAAACTACTGTACCATACTGAAGTAGTACTTGGAAAACATGATTCAGAAATACCCTTTTTTAACCATAAAATCTGATTTTGATTAAAAAAAGACACCCATTGCTTGTCAGTTTTTGGCCAATGGTCTTAAACAATTACTAGAAACAACAGTTGGTTTAACCAACACAGCTTCCTGGTAGGGAACATGTCACATACAATTCTTTCAGTTTGACCACGTTGGGACTGCCAGGTGACCTTGACATTATTAGACAATCACATAAAGCTAATGGTCAACACATCAGCAAATACATAGGAAATCAAAATTAGGGGTCAGTTTCAAACCCAACTCTGTCTGATGCACAGCTTGAACATAACTAAGAAATCTTCCTCAATGTATTGTCAGCCTAGACCTGGAGTCCACAGAAACCTTTGCACAAAAAGCAGCAAGGAATTTATCTGCCTTTTCAGCAAGAAAAATTCCTATTTTAATTGCAAACAAGTCACCAGGAAATAGTCCACAGTTCATTGCACCAGTCAGACCTCTGACAAGACTCTTTAGGAGCCCTAGATTTAGTAGCTGACTGGAGAAACAAATCTGCAAATATTTCAAAAACACTGATTATTTGAATTGGACTTTTACCTGAAAGTCTCACTGTTGATCATGCAGCTTAGACCTACTAGAAATTTAAGAGATCAAACTGACTTATTTTATTTGTTTACAGTAGCAGATTATGGAAGTCAGTTTCACTGTACTATGATGGATTTGCCTAAGTCTTTCAGAAACAAGAGAAAGGAGATCATTTTATCTGAATTACATTGAAAACATTTGCCTGCAAGGCAGCTATAATATTTGGTATCTTACGCTGAACCTTTATTGGACAAGTTCCTTGGAGATGAGCATGAAAGAATGCTGAAATTGCTGGTAGCTGGGATATTTGTTTCTTGCTAAATATATTTTACAAGAAGGCTGTGCCATTGCTTCTAATTTTTAGATCAGGAAATACACACTATTTATAAAGACCTCAGCGTTTACCATGAGGTATAGTCGCTTGTGGTTTCCCTACATCATCCACATATTTTGCATAGATGAGTTATGTATCCGCACATTAATTGTCATGTTTGACTAAGCAGCCAAAATCCTGGCAAATACAGATCATTTTTTATCCCTGTAAAACTCCACTTGCTGAAATATGATGGAAAATACAGTTTTTGATGGGATTAGTACACTGTTTTTCCTTTCATAGCTGAATTACATTAACCATGGTTTCTGGCGAATACTGGGGATCAACATATTTATTTATTTACTATTGACTGTTACTTTTACCTCTTCTTATAAAACAAATAATCAAAATAAATCCTCTTCAAAAATTTCCAAAAAGGTATTATCAACTTGGTATAAATTTCTCCACATCCATAAAAAAATGTTATCAACATAAAGTTAAAAAAAAAGGATTTTTAATAGATTATCCTGTTTTTTTTGTGTTTTTTTTTTTTTTAGCTTTTAAGTTGTACCATTAAACTGTATAACTATTTTTTTCAAAAGACGCACTTCTTACTGATTACATGCAAAACTCTACTATTGCAGTTACCTTCAACAAAAAATTACACCGACACAATTCAGTTACCTACATTTGCTTTTTTGTTGTTTATTTATTTATTTACCTCTCTGGACACTGATGGAAAAACACCGTCATCTGCTGCAGCAGAACTGGCCAGCAGTCAGGCCTGTTTTCAAGGACAGTGATTAACGGATGGGGATTGTTCCTGAAATAGAGAAATCACATTATGATCTATAAGGCATAAAGTGAGCGTATAAGGTAACTGAGTTCAAAATAAAAGCAGCTGTAGAAATAGTTTCATCCCCTGGTATTACCAACTCTCCTTACCAGCTTTGGCAAGACTTACACTATTAAGTGAGTACATTTTCTAGGAACTTTGGGAAAACAGAATAAAATGAAGTCTCAATTTGAAAAGTCCTGGTCCACTTCTATTTTTTTTAAATCCACGATTAAGGATCACTGTTTACAAACACTGTCTGACTTGAGCTGGTAGTAGCACTAGGCTTCAGGTAATAACCATGGAATAATTAGAATCACATCACACTTCTTTGTTTCAAGCAGAGGTACAAACCCTCAGCATCTGAAACTAAATCAGCCATTTGCCCAACTAAACATTTTACATCTAATCTCAAGATACTTCCCTCTCCAGATGCTTTTTTAGAGAGGGGAATAACGGGGAAAAGAGCGCGGCCATACCAGCAGCCCGGAGACCCCCTCTTTACTGCCAGCCTTGTGACAACTGTTGATTGGAAATGTCACTGAGGTCTCAGTGTCACCTGTTCTTCCCAGATGGATTTCCTATCACCAGTGCTTTGCCCACCTCCAGAGCCAGTGACTGAAGGTCACCTACACCACCCAGCGGAACGCCACCTTCTGCTGTGTTAAGCATCTCTTCGCATGGTTGACAAATCTGTGCTACACGCTAAGAGATTTCCACAGTCAGTATTACCTATAAAGCACTAGATGATCTGAGAACCACCAATTTAAGTGGTACATCTCAAGAGACACTGCCTCAGTTTCAGAAACCTACTATGACTTTTAAATAAAACAGTGAAAAAGAATGAAGAGAGAGAAAATAGAAAAGAAAGCACACTCACACCCCCAGCACACAGGTACCACCAACATATATTAAGGCTCCTTGGAAGTGTTTACAGGCCAGCTTACTTTCACGCATGTAAGCTGTCTCACTCACAGGACAGCAGATATGAAACACTGCACTGGAAAAGCTGTTAATTTTCCTTATATACTCTGAATTTTACTATTGTGAGTGATACAGTAAAATGAGCCTTTAGAGAAAATGTGTAGCGCTATCTGGTTTATTATTGTTGTCTTAAAAACCTGTGAAAAGCATAAAGCTCCAGATCTGAAGCAGTCTTTTTTATTACAGAAAGCAATGTAATTTCATTTAGACACACCCATTCAGTAGCATTGTGCTATGACACAAGCATTTTCAGCTGCACGAAACAAACACAGCTACACGTGAAGTGAATTGCAATCTGCAGGAATCCCATTTTAACAAGTTTGCAATTAGAGTCTGTGATTTTAACAAAAAAAAA
>VXAV01006935.1:3315-19044 GCA_013399715.1 Alectura lathami | reverse complement strand
TGAAGCAGCGATGAGACCTGAGCCCAGGTGACAGCCACCACGCTTGAACTCAGTGTGCTCTTCACTCTTTATTTGTCACCATTCTCACCAAACCATTTAAAAAAAACGTTTACTTTCCTTCTCCACCCTACAGGACAGAAAAGTCATGCTTTAGACCTGCTGTGGAGCAGTCTGCTCCACAAACTTAAGCAGACTTGAGTTTGTGGCTTCCTCAGCAAGGTCAGCTTTGGGAGAGGCTTTTCTTGATTGCTTGTAATGAATCTGAATGCACAAATCCCACCTCAGCCCCAGGGAGCTGCAGCTGTGCAGCCCTCTGAGTGCTGCAGGTCCAGGCACACGTGGAGCTGGGCTGGAAGCCTTTGGTCTGGCTGAGTGGGTGCTCAAGGAGGGTCCACAGCGATGAGTTTTTAGGAAAAAAACAGGAGTTTTGGGCAGCATGAGTGTGAAATACAAGAAGGTGAATGCCTTTGAGACAGGCTAAATTTCTGCTTCACATCGTCTGGGCCATAAAGGGTTTTATGACGCTTCCCCCTCCAGATCCAGGGGTCTCTGCAGCACGGAGACACACCAGGGCAGGGCAGGGCAGCTGGGCCCCCTCGCATATTCTCAGGGTTTTTTTTTGGACTCTCACAAGTCCCAGCTTTTGGAGTCACTTTTTGTTTTGTTTTGTTTTCCTTTAAGGACTCCTCGGCATTTCTCAGCCTTGCATTTCTGGGGAAATGCTTGCATGTAAGAGCTAAGTGCAGCTGGGGGGGGAAGAAGAAAAGGGAAAGGAATCTTTTTCTTCTTTTTATTTGCTGTTTGGTCATTACACTGCATTTTAGTGTAAACGATACACGAGGTGAGGAAGAAGGAGGACTCGCCTTCTACAAAACTCTGACGACAGCAGCACAAATCCTGCCTGTGGCTGGCAGGATGCTACGAGCAGCCTTTGGGACCCCTGGGACCAGCTCCAAGCTGGAGCCTCATGCTGCTGTGGATAAGGTCTGCTCTCCAGCACCCCACCGGTTTGATGGAAATGCTCAGAGCCTCCAAGCTTCCCCACTGCCCTTTCAGCTCCCTGTTGGGATGCTGCTGGGTCAGGGCCCCTAGGAGGGCTGCAACAAAGGCAGGACGGAGCCTACTGCGATTACACTCGCACGTGTGCTGCTTTTCTGGCTCCCAGCAGGCAGGTGGGAAGGTGAGAAATGAGTGCAGAAATACCCTAGTCTGTGGCCACACTGCTGGACAGAGGAAGGGAACCGGTGCCTGCGGGTTTCCAGGCTGCTCAGTTTTCATTGCAAGGAAAACATGAAATTTATAGACTCTGAAATTACAGGGTTGGCAGAAGATGCCATCACTGTCGGCTTTATTTCTGCAATCCGCTCCAAACCTGCCCAGCTTCTGAACAGCTCCGGATTTCAAGGATACATTTTTTATATAGAGTAAATTTGAAATATGTTTGGTCTCACTCCTTCCTGGTATGTGCTTTAAAGATTCTGCCTTTTGCTTTCAGGATGGGAAATAAAGTGGCTTCTACAGAGGATAGCTGTGGGTCTCCTGCTACAAGAGACCTCCTGCACCTTCCTGCCTTCATATGCAAAGGCAGCAGCTGGGAAATGTGCCTCCCAGATTGGTTTTGCTTATTGAAAGGAGATTTTATCACGATTTTATGTGCTGAAGGGTTTGGGCTGAAGCTCACGAGATAGGATTGGCTCTTTCTTTAAAAGCCTTATCTTTCTTCCAGTCTCTCTTCGAGTATGAAGGAAAATATTTGCAAAGCTCTTTAACCACCGAGGGTGTTCTGCATTTGCTTCAAGTGCAGTTGCTGTAGGTTTTTGTTTGTTTTAACAAACAGAGCAGAAGAAGAGCAGCAGCACCTCCTGCAAACAGGCAGAGCAGCGGGACATTGCCTCTCTGTCTGCCCCAACCAAACCCACTGTGATATTCATAGCTCCACGAATACTTTGCTTTCCTGAGGTCACTGCTGCAGTGGAATGAGTGCAAATGCCTAAGATTAGCCTAAAAATTGTCTTCCTCCGTGACAGACCTCTCTGTCCCATGTGTCTCCACAGGGAGAGCTTGCGCTGAGCCCAACCCCAAGTGGCCGCTGCCCCACCGTGGGCAGGCAGCAGCAGCCAACAGGACCACTCACTTCGGGACACGCGGCTCCCCACCAGGGATCCAGCTTATACGAGCAAGAGGAGCTCTCAACAGAGCGCCGATCTGCCCTCCTTGTCACCATCCCCTGGAAGTTTCCACCCCCACATGAGCTGCTCTGCTCTTCCAGGGGATGGTGACAGGGAGGGAAAGCACCAAGGACTGCAGGCACCACGAGCTTCGAGCCCCGCACCCATCAGAACCCGTGGGGCACCGAGCACGACGTCAAACCACAATAATGTCTGCAGCATCCTCGGGGGAATACGGATAAAAATAATCTTTGGTTTTAAAAATTGCTCTGTTTGAACACCTTTCATTTACACGTCGGCTGCAAAAACAGGCCTTGCCTTACCTCCTCCACATGAAATGTGTTTTCTTTGGGGGCCGCCTCCCCTCAGAGCCAGTTTGTGGGCCCAGCCGAACGAAGGTGCAGGAGGATCAAGTATTTCCTGCTAATATGAAAAGCTGGTTCATAATCTGAACCTGCCTTTCCTTGAGAAGTGTACTTTCCCTTTGCAACCCCCCTCTCCTTTTAGAGGCAGACAGAGGCCTGCTTGTGCTGTTGAGCATACCAGACCCAAACTTAGCTCCCGATGTGTAAAAACAAACAGAAACTGTGGCCCAGGCTGGGCTACCGGCTTCAAATAGCCCTGCGCTGCCCGAATGCCTTCAGCATCATCCTGAGTGGCCCCTTTCAGCGCTCTGCACACCGGGTCCTTCAGACGCCCAGACTGCTGCTGAAAGATCGGCGGCGCAGGGAGTCAGCTGAACACAGCCCCACTTTTTCCATACTGCTCTGGACCCAAACATTATGTGCTCCTCGGAGCCCGGCCCCTGGCTCCTTCCTGGCAGCAACCCCAGGTGGGATCTCTCAGTTGAGGGGTCTCAGTGCTTCAGCTCTGGGATCGAGCTCGATTCACAGCAGAGAGGAAGCATCTCCATCAGGACATCTTCTGAGAGAGGGTGGACCAACACAGGACATTGCCTTGTACATCAGCTCCTTGCTCTCAACACCCTGCTCTTACAGCCTCCCAGTTTCCATGCAGCCCTGATCCTGGCCCCAGCCAGTGGGAAATGTTTCCTCTCTCCTTCCTCACTGGCTTGCTGCAAAGCATCGCTTAATGTATTTGCACTTTAGAAGAAGCCAAACAACAATGTGAGAGCCTTAATGAGAGAGGTGCTGCATGCCAGCAGAGCAATAAATCTCCGGCAGAGGTTGGCATCGGGTCTGCTACCACAAATTCCTGTTGCAGACCAGTTGGGCTCAGGCATCTTCTGCTGCCAGGAAAAATGGAGAGTTTGGTTAAGTGGCTGAGAAATGGCTCCTGCTTGTAGAGTCCCTGAATCAAACCAAGCACACTGTCCTTTCAGATCGGTTCGCAGAAGGAGGTTTGTGAAAATGCAGTTGCAAAGGATGCAAGAGAAGTTGTACTTGCAGGTGGAAGCCCAGGGGGGTCAGAGCATGTCAGGATTTCTGCAGAAGTCAGAAAGGGGCAGAGATTTGCAGCTGCTTGTGAGCTGCGGGCGGAGCGGTGTGTGATGGGACACCGCCCGGGATCAAGGTGCAGGGAGAAGTACTGGGTGTCAGGGAATTTTGCCAGCCCAGGCTTTAGGGACATCTCTGCCCCAGCCCAGGGATGTTGCCTTGTGTTCGGAGAGCCACCACACAACGTGCGAATGCCCTCAGCACCACTTAAAAAACGCTTTAAAATAGGCTTTGAGCAAAGGTGAAAAGCAGTGAGCACAGCAGCCCCACAGCTTCCTGAGCAGGCTTTGGTCAGGAATATTTGGGTCTTTGTGCAAGCGAGCACACCGGGGACGGGGCCGTGCTTATTGCAGCGGTGTGGCTGGGTTGCAGCGTGCTCAGCCCGGCAACAAAGGTTTCCATCCTGACAGGTTTGTGGACCCGATGGTAATGTTCAGCGAAAAGCATTTGCAAGTGTCAGGTATTATTAATTTCTGAATAAGAAAACCCCACGCTCCCCCCTCAGCATTGTCCCATGTAGCCAGCAGCACTCTGAGGGCTCAGAAGACAAAGTGATCATTTTGCTCATTCTGAGTGACAGGAGTGATCGATGTGTTAGCGTGACGTTCATCGTCAGTTCGTTATGCTTTATGTCTGGGCTGAGGCGTGTTTTGCCATTTGCTGCTTTTTATCGCCATTATGTGCCAGGCTTTAGTCGTGGCGCCAGGATTTATATCTGCCCTCTTACCTGCTTTATTCTTTCATTATATTTTATATCGGCTCTGCTATGCTTGATGTCTGCATAGCCTCCCTCTAGATACACCTTACCATATTTTATACAGTGCTTTACATGCCTTCTGCTTTATTCAGACATAAAAAATAATAATCTTGGAGTATATTTAAGTGCTCACAGAGGTACAAGGCTACTGTTTTGATTCAGCTGGATAGAGGCAGCTGCTGTGTTAGCTTTTACTCACAAACACACGCAAGAAAAATGCCTTTTAATTTTAAATAAGGCAGCAATTCCAGCTAAGACATCAATATAAAAGGATAAATTAATGAGCTAATATTTCTGTTAGCTGTTCGTATGTCTGATTAACAGAGATATCTCTCCCAACTTGACCTAGCCTTAAGAAATCAAAGATGGGATTCAATTCCAGATTATCATTCCAGAACCATGCACAGAACCATTCTGCGACTCTGACACGTTTAAGTGCTTCCATGTGTGCCAGGTGTCCAAATTCCCAGCACATCTGGTGAAGATCCAGCCTGGTGGTGGGAGCTATTCAGGTCACCCTAGAGCAGACACCCACCCAGCACACAGAGGTACCCCCAGGTAGCCCCCAAAGTGTTGTTCCTTCATCTGGAGCTAAATCCCCGCTTGGCTGTCCCATGTGAGACACATGGGATGCTTCCCTCTCCTGAAAGTAGGAGCCTGGATGAGCAGCATGGAGTCGAGCAGCTCCTTAGGAGACAGAAATCCCTTCTGCAACAGCAGCTGGAGCTGTCTGCACACCACAGAGGAAAGCACGACCTGGGAAAACTCCAAGATGGACAGGGCAGTGCAGAGGGACGTGGAGATGTGTCCAGATGACACAAGGACAAATCTCTGCTTGAGATGTGGCTGAGGCGTGGGGATGCACCCACGTGCAGGCACAACCCCAGGAACGAAATGTCCCCAGGACTTGGTCTGGGGACCCCGAGGGCTGCGTCTCCTCTTCCAGCCAGGATCAGGTCAGGCCACAAGAGAGGCACGCTCCACAAGAGCGGTTCACATCCAGAGCCAAGCTCACCTTATTTGAGGGCAAAGCAGAGCCCTGTTCCACAGTTCCTGGAGCCTGCCCATTGCAAACTGCGGGAGGTGTGCCCGGCCAGTGGCTTGCTGCTTGCCACAACAGGAAAACAACATATTTCTAGAACGTCCTCACCATGCACAGATCTTACACCTTCTGCGTTTTCCATCCCCAGGTTTGTTCATAACCTGCTCTCATTGCTCACTGTAAGCATCTGCAATTACCTCCTATCAATGATATTTTTGTCCCTGGGGCTGATTTTCTCAGGAAACAAACAAACAAGCAAACAATGGATGCTTTAGCTGCAAAAGGGAACAACTCTGCCTGCCGCTACATTTGCAAACCCCAAAAGATTTATTAGGAGACACCAAAAAAGGTGAGTGTTTTCTGCACAAAGCTGGCAGAACATACTGTATGAGTAACTGCATGACCTTTCAAATATTTACACGTACGTAGGAGCCTGCATGGAGGCTGCTTCTGCTCCTTCACCCACTCCCAAGCTTTCCTCCCAATCTCACTCGCAGCAGATAGAGAAACACTGGATGTGTGTTTTTAGCAAGCCAGCCATGGCCAAGAACAATAGCTGAGACATGAAGGCAAGCTGCGCAGTGGAGTTCAGCCTCTTCAGAGCTGTGAATGTCAGCTGCTGAGCCCAGGAAGACAGAGAGCTTTTAGGAGCTGGTCGTATTTGTCAAGGAGTTGTAGGGAAGAACGGAAATGTGGGCAAAATGGGGGATATGGTGGGCTGTGTCCCATGGGAAGTCAGCAGGAGGGCAGGGGAGGGAGCTTGGTGGTAGGAAGGGAGATGATGGAGGGTGGCAGCAGGAGAGAGGGGACGGGCCCTGCTCAGGACGCGTGTGCTGCTGCCCTGCAGGTGGATGGCCTGGCCCCAAACTGCCCTGCAGAAGCAGGGTGGGCAGGAGGTCTGCGCAGCTGATGCATTGCAAACCCCAGCTCTGTCAGGGAACGTCACTGCCTCAGGGGACTTCCCAATTTTGGCTCATCAGAGTGTAGTTTTGGATTACCGGTGATGGTCTTGGACCCTCTCCCATGCCCTGGGGCAGTGAGATGATCCCTGCTTGGCAGAGGATGCACGGAGCGCCATGGCCATGCTCAGCCCTGCATACCCCAAAACCCCAGGATGTGAAGGCGTTCTCCTGGGAGCAGGTTCAGGGGGGCTGTAGGAATGAGCAGGTCTTGTTCCACTCCAGCTTTCAATCCATTAATTTCTAAGCACTTTAGACTGTTACATATGGAAAGGAATTGTTCTAATTATAGTGCTAATTATATTGTTTAGGTTTTTCTGTAGTGCTGAGAGGCTGAGCAGTGCTCCAACTCAAGAGGACGTCTGCTTGGCACAGGTAGAGCTATGGGAGACAGAGATGGGGAGCAGGGTGGGGATGTGGATACGCGGGGAGCTGGCTGGTGCCAGCCCTGTCACCACCCTCACCTCCCAGGAAATACAAAGAAGAATAATTGGGTGACTGCTGTGCAGCTTCCTGAAGCAACACGTTCCTGTTGCTCCTGGAAAGCCCCTCATGAGGGCTCTTCTCTGCCCTGCCTCCCTTGCAGCTGTGTCCCCAGCAGTGGCCTCTTGATGTCACTGTGGTAACGCCGATGGCTTTGGTGGCTCAGGTGGCTTTGGATCAGGCCGGGAGCATTTTGAAAGTGGCAGAGAGGAATCTTTTGTGTTTTTCAACTATTCTAGGAAGGAAGCATCAATCTTACGGGGTTGCAAATGGTGTTTTCTTATGACTCTCCTCAGTACCATTGGTCTTAAAATACTGCTGCAGTTTGTGGGCGTAGACTCCAAAACATTCATCTTTCCTGCCAAAATGAGAACAATCCATATCCCCAGACACACTCAGTATCTGCCTCCATACAGCCTCTTCTGCAGGTGCTTCATCTCCCATAGTACCACACGAAAAGGGGTCCTGAAGGTCTGACCCAAACTTTTCCAGCCCAAAACTCAGACAAGGATCAGCTGGAACCCTACACAAACGTAGGCAACTTTGTGGAGCTTTTCCAAAAAAAAACTTCCACCCCAAAACACAGACATGGGAACATTTTGTATTGTCATTTTCAGAATCAAACACTTCACCTTCTCAGGTTGAAAAAACATTTGACCTCAAAATACATTTCCCTGTTACATATGGAAAAAAAATATGTTGCAATCAAAACAAAATGCTAAACTTGGTCAGATTTTGACAGCCTTATTTTGCACAACACCATATTTTTTGGATACTTTCATTTCAGGTTGATTTTTCTTCCCCTTTTCTTCCAGATTTCAGAACCGCCTAAGGACCAAAGATGTAGTTACCCGCAGATGTACTGTAATTAGCTAGAGCTCCTCTGTATCTCTGAAGAATCCAATCAATGATTACTCAAGTGAAGTACAGAGGCCTTGCAAGAATTTAAGTAGGGTAGAGTCCTTAAGCTGATTTTCTGCATGGAGATTAATTTCATCCCGGTTAGAAACAAATGGAAGATATCCTGCTGTCTGTTCCCTTGCAACTGTCCTTATTAAGGGTCTAAGCTCCAAATTCTCAGTCAGACCAGGCTCTCACTGAGTTAATGAGGTCTTTGAACAGGGTTTTGAATAGGGCTGGTGGAGCCTGGGTTTGCACAACGTTCCCCTTGCTACGAGGCGGAAGGTCCTCACCACCCATCTGCCAGCCTGCAGCTCTGGCGCCGAAGTCCTGCGGCAAAATCCTGCAGGAAGCTCAGTTTTAGTGAGATGGCTGCAAGTGCCCAGACGGGAGCGCTGACCCTGCTTCAAATCAGCAGGAAGAAAAGCACCCTGGCACTCATTTCAGAGGGCAAGGTTCTTGCTGCCTGCAAAACTATTAATTCAGGTACAATTATCTGACCCAGCAGCCGAGCAATTTTAGATGTGGTTTATTCAAAGAAATAAAATTACTCTGTTATGCAAGGTTTCCAGGGTTCAATTATTCTGTGGGACTGCTCTTGAGGACTCAGACACCATGTCTGTAGCTTAAAGCATGACATTTCAGCGTGTCCAACTGAAGTAGGAAGGGGAAGAAGGAAGGAAATAGAATTTGGTGGGGAATCCTGGGAAGGGTCCTGTGCTGACAAACTCCTCCCGGACCAGGCAAAGTGGGCATGCCAGCTTAGATTTGCACCTCAGGGGACAAGAGAAGCAGAAATAAAAATGTGAGTAATATGTCACTGAAACAAACCTGGGGTTAAAAAGAAAAAAAAAGAAAAAAAAAGCACGCCATAGTTACCCTATGGAGTTTTATCACCATAAGTTGAATGTACAATAATTGAAAAATTTTGATCAAAAGGGCTTTAAAAAGGTACACAAGAAATTTCGGTGATAGCTTCTCAGTCTGGTTGTTGGACTATTAAAAGAAAAAAAAAAATCAGCTTTAAGACTTCAGTCAAGAAAAAGGAGAAAAATAGCTGAAAACATTCAGCAATTACCAAACCATTCTTCTCAAGCAGCAGAGACCAAGGACAGAACAAAACACACAGGAACTGCAGCCCTCTCCCTTCCACACTCCAAGAAAAATGATCCAAGCAGAGCTTTATGTAGCCCAGTAGGAGAAAGGAGCAGCGATTCCATTAAATTCACCGACGACTTCATCTGCTCTGTACGGATACAGCTTGGAGGGCTGAGCAATAGCTCTCTGTGGGAAACTTCTGCTGAAACAAAAAGATACAGTTTTTACATATTAATTTGCTGTTCCCATGGATTTTAAGAGTGCTCCGTGGGTAGCAGCTACACATTTGATAGTAGCTGCAGAGGAGCCCCATCAGCTGGGAGTTCCTTTTGATGCTGGTACCTGTCCAAAACCCTACAATTTTCTTTTATGCCTTTGAAATCCAGGCCAGGAGGCCCAGAAGAGCTGCGTTCTGGCAAAACCGTCTCTTTTGGGCCCCTCCGGAGCAGAGGAAGGGTCTGGATTTACCAGCGCTAGGCGTCACAGCCCAGCCTGCTCGCCTGTACCCTGCTGGACACAACAAATGATGGGGAAACGACAGACTGGAAAACTTTCAGTTTTGGATAAAAAATTATCCTGCAGGAAAAGCTTTTTTCCTCTTAACTAGGTGCGCCTTGTCTAGATGGAATTTTATTTTTCCCCATGATGTTTAGATGGAATTTTTTTTTCCCCTCTGTGGTTTCATCTATTGGACTTCAGCACGGAGAGAACTCCCCGAAATCACTCTCCTGCCGCTACGTGTGCACCCAATGTGTCTGCACCTGGCTTGGGAACAGCCATCAGGATCCCTGGGCAAGGATTTTGCTCTCCTGCACAGATCAAGACACAAGCCCACCAGACTCTTCTCTGCTGGCAGATGCTCATCCATCTCCTTGGCACGACGAGCGCGGTGCTGTATGTGAGTTACGGAGAGGGAAGGGCTGTGCAGCCGGGTCCTGGAGCCAGGTTTTCCCAGACTCTGTGTGCTCCTGAAGGGCAGGTGGGAGCACAGGCAGCTTTCCCTGGAGGAAATCCTTCCTGGAGGAGATCCTTATTTCCACCTGCATGAGCCAGAGCAGCATCTGCCCTGCGAGCTGCCCCTCTGCCAAGCCAGGAGTCAGCGCATGAGCACGGGAAGCCTCAGCCTCACCCAGCCAAGAGCTGCTCTCCAAAACCCCACAAGAGGACAGGCTCCTGGAAACCCCACCAACACCTCAGGCTGCAAACCACATCACACGGGCTCAGAGAGCAGCCCTGGGCGAGGCGGTTTCCCACCAGCACAGGCCCCGAGCTCCCAGCCAGGAGGACACCGCTGCCTTTACTCCCTGCACACAGCCATGGCTTAGGGCTGCAGCTCACCAAGAGGGCACAGCTGAAGGGCCAGATCCTGCTTAGTTTTTTTTTTTTTTTAATATTATTGGCATCTTTATAGGGCTTTTATTGGTGCTATTCTATCTCCATTGAATTCAGGATAGAGAGCAGCAAGCAACCCCACTTAATTCGATGGGGTAAGTCCTTTGATAAAGGTGGTTTTACTCCAGTTTTATGGCAGAATAACTGTGAACTCAATGTGAATGAAAGGAAAAGTAATTTATATTCCTGGCTAGCTTTTCTTTCCCAGCTCCTGCCCAGCACAATTTCATATCTCTAATGCTCTTCTGCAGCTGTAGGAAATAACAGAGAAACCTACTCCAAGGTAACAATGATATTGGCTGCACTGAGCTAGATTTTAAAATGAAGAAATTAGACTGGCACTCTTTGGTAGAATAATATAAAGAAACAGCCTGAACTTTCTCCAAAAATAAATTAGCCTGTTAAAGTGTTGAGAAATAAACATCACTCATCTGCCCATGAAAAGAGAAATGAAACAGGATTTGTTTCCAGTCAGGCTTCCCAACTGCAGGCAGAATTCTAAAAAGAAAAACCCAAATAAAGCAACAAAGAATAACTTTACCAAGCTAAGCCCTTGGTGTTTTGCAGGGGTGCTGTTATCTTCCTCTCTGGGTAGATGTACTGGGGACAGGGTACAAATAAAACAGGCTGTTTTGTAGAGAAGTTGTGATGCCCTAGAAGAGCCCACAGCTCTTCATTAGGGGTGGAATTAACTACACCTGCAGAGGATAGGATTCACCTGACTTAAAAAGACCCTGCATTTATTCCTAATAGTCACCTAAGCCTTGGGAAAGGGCACAGGAGAGGCAGGTGCTGGCAGGAGGTGGTCTGTCCCTGTCCCAGCAGCACAGGGCCCACTCCTCACCAGTGATGGGGAAGCCCCAGCTTGGCCCTCCCACCACTTCGTCTGAAGAAAAGCATCTAAAGAAAAGTTTCCTCGGCTTCTTTGCTCTTCCATTTTCACTCTTACCTTGCCTTTTTCTTATAAGGCTCTAGCTAGTAACAGAAACAAAGGCAAAATTAAATTATTTAGGAAGAGGTCCTAAATAAGTTCCCTGCCCTGGGAGCAGTGCCTTAAGTCACTCTTTGCAGGCAGGTATCTGGGATTCCTTTTCCATGGGAAAACACTGCATTTCCTCTTTTGCTCCCCATGTTAGCACCTTGAAGCCCTGAGAACATCCAGGCTTTGCAGCTGGTGGCCTGCAGGGATTTTTCAAAAAGCCCAGAGATTTGGACTTTTTGAGCGCACAAAGCTGGAAATCCCATCGCCATGCCTAGTTTGTCCCATGCTGTGCAGGACTGAAGGAGGCAGAACAAGCCAGGTGCCTTGCTTAGGAAGAGGGCTGGGTTCTTATTGTTGTTCTTACAGCATTTTTTTGGACTAAAGAAATGAGACTTCATGAAAATCCCTAAATATGGGTGCATGGTTCAATTTACCCAGTCAGTTGTTGGCTGGCGGAAAACATGGGACAGTTAAAGACTGATTTATCTCAATAGTCATATGAAAATTATCAGACCTGTTGAAACAAAAGTAGTGAAAAATGGAGAGGGGTAGTACCTGGGTTCAGCACTTCTCTGAAGGAAGTAATTCTAAGAGCAAAACCTCTGCTAGCTCCTGCTACAGGCTGATTTGATGGAACCATGACGGTTGTGCTGACCTTATCTTGGGAGCACAGCGCTCAGATCACGCCCCCCAAATGTGCCCTTTTATCTCCCAAAACGGCCCCAATTTACATTCTAATTTAGTACCTACGCAGCGCACCCTGCCCAGGACGCCCTCATTCTGCTGGAGGTTCCACTCGTCTGGCATTCACCTTGGCAGCAGCATGAAGACCACCAAAGGCATCGTTGTCAGAAGTCACAAATATATCAGAAATGCTCAGTTCATCGCAGCCTCACTTCAGTGCTGTCTCCTAAGGGCACCTGATGCTAAAACGGCATATTATCTCCTCTGTGCACATTTACCACCTAGTATGATGCAAGACTAATTGCTTTCATTACTCCACCATATTAATTTCATTATATTACAGTAAATATTATATACATATTTCTTTCACACATGCACCCTATGCTAACGAATCGCTTTTGATAAAGAATTCAGCAAATGGTTTGGTTGGGCCAATTAAGATTTTCCCTGTTCAGTGCACATCCCATTTGTCGCTGTTATTTTCAAGTGACTTAATCTACAGGAATGCCTTACTACAGACAACGCCACGACTGCACAGGGGCTAGGGAGGTTTTCACAGCAAGGTCGAGCTGGAGAAGGCAGCTGGAGGCTGCAGCACAGGCTGCTCTCTGTGTCTGACAGCGGAGCAGCAACCTGCCTGCTTCCAAGGCTCCGGATTTGTGCTGCTGGGCGCCAGGTGATAATTCAGCTCTCCAGCTCCAACTGTGCCCGACACACTTCGTTTTCAATAACCAGTCACATCAGGGCAGCAGGAAGGCTGGACAGGCTGGATATAGAGCTCCCATGTCTCTGATAGAAAGCACGTGGGGCCGAACTAGTTGTGTTCACATTAGGCAAAAGTAACCACACAGACGCCATGTGCACACCGCAGAGGGGAGCATGGCTCCAGCTCCAAGGCTGCTGCGCTTGGGACAACACGACAGCTCCTTCCTCGCCTTCTGCTCCCTGCCAGCTGTCTGCATCTCTTGTGCTTCTTCACTCGTTTCCACCTCCCCAGCGAGCACACAGTCAGAATCTCTGTCGTTCCTGCGTGCCGGTGCCACTTCTCAGCCCACACGGGGCCACAGTCAGCCCGGCAGCACAGAGCCTCCCTCGGATCCGTGCAGGTGAAGCAGCCCATAATTGTCCCGTTCCATAAATATTTCCAAGCTAATTGCACCAAAGCTGAAGCCTCAGGGGGATTCAGGAATTAAGAACTGCAGCAGCAGCACTGCACATGGACAGGAGCCAGCAGCCTGCAATGGTTGCTAAATGCTGCACCAAACTGCTGGCTGCACGGCACTGGATGCAAAACATCCTGCAGCTGGTGCTGGAGAGGCCCTGGGCAGGGAGTGCTGCTTCCAACTTTGCACATGTATTCCCCTGGAGGGACTCTGGGATGCTGCAAGCAAGCTTTGCAGCACAAATCATGAAAATCAGCGTGCTTGGGATGGTGATTTTAATTCCAAACACATCTCCTGCCTGAAGGCATCACCGTGAGGGTTCACTTTGCATGTGCCCTGCAGGCCAGACATCGTGCAGGTGAGCAAGCTGGCAGGAATGCAGGGGAAGAGATGCTCATTTTTTTTTAGGATCAAGGAAATCAAGTATTCAACCCTCCTGACCAAGTCCATTTGTGCTCTTTCTTTCCCATTTTCTTCACTCTTATCTCCAAGCATCTTCAGATACCAGTTCAGTTCAGTAAGGCTCAGCCATCCTGCCAGAGTTTGTCCTGGAAACCCTCTGTACTTCTCTGCAGAGCCTCCCTGCACCTCAAGTGTGTTTGTAGGGCATGGAGAGGATCTCCCAAAGTCCCCAAGAGAAAAGCAGATAGTGGATGGGTGAGCACTGGGTGCCACCAAGAATTAAAAGCCAGGATGAAAGCAGAAGGAATTCCTCCTATGTGCCTCAAGTGTGCCCAGATAATGAGGGTTTGGGACGGAGCAGGGGACTGCAGGGGGCTGCACCTTTCTGTCGAAGCGGGAATTATGAGCCAGAATGGGATCAGCTGTTGTACTGAGCTGTTGGAAGCCTGGCTTGGATGGCCCCAGAAAACTGGGCAGGATTTCTGTATTTATTTGTCCCAGCTGGAATATTTAGAAGGAAATAGGGGAAAGTGCCCAAAAATACACTGTTTGCAGATAGAAATGATCCCTGATTCTTTACAGGGGGACAAGATCCAGATACTGGGCTTTGAGCACACCAGCATTACCCTACTGCGTACCTCAAACCTGCATTCTCTTTGTCGGGCTGAGGTTCCCTACATGTCTCTCAGCCCTTCATCCTCAGAGGCCACAAACCTCAGGATTTGCATTTGGGTCACTGAAGGAAGCTATTTAGCTGGAGAATCCAGGCGCTTTTTGTCTGAATGAAAAAAAACCCCAAAGCTTTCTCAGGAAAGCTGAGGATGGCTAGGAAAAATGTCTGTCTCTAACTGAAAAGTGACTTTCCATCGAAAAAGCTGTGATGGCTCATTTGCAACAAGCTCTAGCCAGGAGCCAGGGTAATGTTTCTTTAATTTTTATTGGCATTTTATATCCTTTTCTCCCAGAGTACTCCTTCTCCTCCTCCTGCCCTTCAATAGACCAACTCCCACCGTTTCTTTTAATCCTGTTAAACGTGCACGTGCACAACTGCATTTGAAATGTTGTCGTAGCACCTGAACACAGAACCTGAGGGCTGGAACAAGGACCTGGGGAACGCTGCCTGCACTGGCACGCCCCAGTAACACAGGGTGCCTTTTGGCACCCGATTGTTAAATTCAACATTTGGTGGTTTTTTTTTTTTTTTTTTTTCCCTACAAATGAAATTATCTTGCAACAATCTTCGTGAATGCAGAGCTTCTGTTGCCCTCAGCCTACAGCCCTCCTCTTTGACTGCAGCTTTGAAAAAAAAAACCAAGAGCTGCTTCATACCAGACTAAATGCTGGAAGGTCGTAAATCCCACTGCACACCTTTTTAAAAGTGGTGTTTTTCTTCTTGAGGCTGGGTAGCATAGACCCCGGTGTTGTGCTGGGGACCATCGTGAGACTTCACGGCAGCCTCCCCGGTGAATTCTTCCTCCTCAGAAGCGACTCTAACTCCCTTAGCCAGTCTGCCTAAACAAAGACACCTTACAAGGCATGCTTGTGTGCTGGCTTTCAAGGCTTTTCACTGATTTTTTTCTCCCTTGCCTCCAAAAGGAATGACTGGGTGTTTCTTCTCTAGCAGGGGAAGGGGAGAGAAACGTTTTGAGGATGGGAACGATTCGGATAATCCTGATCTAAGGTTGTGTTTTATTCTTGTTCTGTACAGCAGAGATCACCATTATCCAGAAGAACACTCTTGCTTCTGATGGTGTTCCTCAAACCCTGACTGACTTCCCGTGTATCTGGATGTGTGAGGAGTGCTGGGTTCCCTCTGCATCCTCGTTTCCCATTTTCCAGCCTTTTGCAGAAGTCTTTGCCAGCCATGAAACTTCCATGAGGAGATGAAGGGATCTGGGCAGTGTGTGCTGAACAGATTTTTTGTCTTCTGATCCAATTTTTTGTACAAAACCATATCAGTTTCTATAACTGTTTGTGTCAGGACAACAGCCCTTTACCATGGATGCCTAGAGGACGACTCCAGCCATGCCCTGGCACTGGATGTGATGCAGTGCAGCTAGAAGCAGAGGTCAAACCATGGAAGAGATGATTTGCTCTCAGCACCACTTCAAGGCCAGAAAAAACAGCCAAAGGGGACATCCCAGTAAATCTGTGAAAAAGGAGAAAAGGAAAAGGAAAAGGAAAAGGAAAAGGAAAAGGAAAAGGAAAAGGAAAAGGAAAAGGAAAAGGAAAAGGAAAAGGA
>VXAV01006934.1:241359-254260 GCA_013399715.1 Alectura lathami | reverse complement strand
CCCCGGGGGATTTTTTTTTTTTTTTTTTTTGCCTTTTTTTTTTGTTGTTGTTCCTATTGCAACATGCTGCACCAGAATAACAGAAGACCTCTTTGCACACACAGCTCTTGACAATGTTATATCTTCCCACTAACATTATTTTTTAATAATGCTTAGTCATCCTATGGAGAAAGGTCCACAAATTGTTCACCACTGGTACCTGTAGCTCAGAAAAGCCTCAGCTTCTGCACAGGACAAATCTGAGCCACTGGCTTTAACACTCACCTGAGATAAACCTCTGTCTTAATTTTCCAGTTTGTTTTATTGACTTCAACCCGATTAAGTGCATCAGTAAATCATACCACTGAATGCAAAATGCTAAGTCTTGCAACCACATTTCTAAAATATTAACTCATAGAGGAGCTAAAAAAAGCCAAATCAAGGTCCCTTCCAACCCAAGCCGTTCTATGATTCAATGATTCAATGATTCAGTGATTCAGTGATTCAATGATTCTATGCCCCTGAAGTTGCTCCTCTAATCTTGCAATGATCTTGCAATACATTTTTCCTTGCCACTGCTCTGGGATTATGTTGTGCGTAGTTCCCCATCTACTCTTACAAAGTCTTTAAAGTAGATCAAATGTCACACAGGCAATGAATAAGGCATTTTGTAATCATATTTCCCATTGACTGCAAAATGCTGGAGCAATATGCAATTGAAGGTGTTTGAAAGGAGTGAAATGCTGCCTGCTGGCCATCGCAATCAGAGTACCTCTGGGACCATTATAATTTGGAGGTACCATGCAGCAACATAGTGGTGTGATCCATATGGCTTCTGCTTTAACTTCACAAGTGGTTCCATTCTGCCATTTACAGAGTGGCTCAGATAACTGGGAAGGGATTTTGTATTTATTCTTCAGTTCTTTTTTTCCCTCCTGCCCTCGTCCCCTCTGTTGGAAAGCAAATCCAAAGAGGGCCAGAAGCGAATGACTGCAGGTGTCCAATTTACTTTATTATTTTTAATTTCCAGCTCTGAGTATCCAAGTCTCTCATTGTATCACATAGCTACGTTCCAGATTGCTGTTTTGTTCAAGGGCTGATTAGTATTCTTTTACTGCTTAGGGCAGTTGCTGTTTGTGGACGTTTGTGATCTTTGTGATCACAAAAGACCATCAGATATGCAGAGGATGAGTCCTAGCGGCACCGTGGCTTGGCAATGGGTGCAGTTTTCTTTCAGATGTGTATAGGCCCTTCCCAGTTTTCCAGAGGTGGCCAGTCACAGAAGACACCTTTGGTATATATGTTCATTCCTTCTGGAAAGATAAAAGATGAGGGTGACCATAAAGATGCCAGCCTCAGTTTGCATCTGCTCTATGGTTCTTCCACAGAAGTGGTTAGTCCCCTTTTTAACTACAAGATATTTTTTTAATGCAGTTTTTCACATCCCTGAAGTCTGGTTTGTGTTTTTGAGCTGTCATACTGCTACCATGAGAAGGGAACAAAAATTCATGAAGCGATCTGTTATCTGTGATCACACAAGGTTTTCTGGCCTGTCCTAGACACATGCACTCTGGTCTCAATCCTCTACTCTCCTGTAAGGTTGCCTGTTGATAAGTTCTGATGTTCAAATGTTCCAGAGGCTCATCTCTCTGTAAGCTTCTGAGGTTGAAGAATTGTTATGCATCAGCCTTAAAATAGCTGCCAAACAGGTTGGTCCTTGTAGCCTCAGAAACACTCTATGGTCACCAAATGCAGCAGGCACAAGAGCATCTTGTGTTGGGTTTCCCACTGCAATTTATTCCACACAGCAAGCTCCACTTCAGCCTTGAGTTTCTGGGCGGTGCACAGAAAAATTCAAAATGTTTGACCTGCTAACCTTAAGACATCTTCGATACTTGTGACTGCTCAATCCCTTCGTTTTCCAGGACATCTGGTAATCCTGAGCTCACAGGTGTCACAAAGTTGTGTTGGTGGCTGCATCTTCCCGTGGTCTCTGTAGTGCATCTTCTTTCTGAAGCTTGGAGGCAATAGCAGCAGTAATTCTGTAAGAAACCTCTCCTCAGCTAAGCAGCTTCCCCGAAATTCTGCTTTCTAGCAGTCACCTCAAGGGAAGGAAAAATACATTTTGTGACTCACCATGAAGAGGTTCTCAAGAGTTCCAGGTCTTTGGGGAGCTGGGCTCATCTAACAGCTGCAACAGGAAATGAACATGTTTAGCTTTGAAGTTTTTGATGCACGGTCAGTAATTTCATTGTTGGCCATATTATGGCAGCGAAGCATGAATTAACAGGGCATAATTTGCTTTAAAAAGGAGAGCAAAAAATGTTTACTGTCTTCCTGGTAATGCAATTATGCTGCTACGTGATCATCCATCATCAGGCATGACAGCATCTTCTATTTCTATGCAGATTTGTTATTTAAGCAAATTTTATGTAGGTGCAGGAAGGGAGGGGGTGTTCTTTTTTCTAACGTACACCTATAATTTATTTAGATCAGAGCTTCTCTGCAGGGAAGTAAAAATAAAATCTTCATTTCTACTGTGTTGTAAGAACAAAGAGATTGTTTTGTTTCTTGTCTCCTTAGAGACAGCATTGGCAGTGTGGGACTTTCTGTGCCCTCCTGAACATTACTGAAATTGCCCAGCATTAAGGCTGTTTGATCAGTGGAGCCACAATCTGGGTTTCGAAGGATTTTCTCTAGACCTAAGGTATTAACAAAAGCTATTTTATTTTATGACACTTTTTTTCTTGGGAGGAATGGTGAGGAGGAATGCTGTTCATTTCCAACACTACGGTTATTTTTCAGTTTGGATATGGATGCTTTTTAGCTGGGATGAGCTGTGCCCAGTGTTCCCATAGCCTGGAGTTGGTCCTAGGTCAGGCACCATATCACAAAGTGTTGTGCTTGTTCTAGGAACTGACACAGTGGTACTAATTCTGTGCAGAGCTGCCCACTTTGGTGCTGAGATCTCTTTGCACTCACCTAACATAGACACCTAATGCAGTTGCAGGACTTTTGTTATGTAAGGCAAAGGATTCACATGCTGCTTTCAATCAGCAAATATGCACTTAAGCTGCAAGAAGTCATGGATGTTAAAAATCTAAATAGATTCAAAATGGGGCTTGAAATTTTGTGGAAAAAAATAATTCTTCAAGGGCTATTAAATTTTAAGACAACATCTTTAATGCGGGAGCTCCTTAAGATGCAAAGTGATGGAGAGGATTTGGCTACAGGTTTGCATGTTCTTTTGTTTTCCTTGATCATACACTGTTAGAAATGAGAGGAGAGGTAAATGGACCTGTGGTCTAACTCAGGAGTAACATGACGAAGCTCTCAAGGCAGAAGTTATTATTTGTTTGATGGGGGGTGGCTACAGGGCTGATATGGGTCCAGAACACTGCCTACTTTCCTTATATCTACCTTATGGCAAAAGCAACTGTATTACCTCAAGCAGACATCTTCTAGGTTGGGTAGAGATCCCACAGGCACCTGGGTTGCCCAGGGAGGTGATGGAGTTACTGTCCCTGGAGATGCTCAAGAAACATGTAGATGTGGCACTTAGGAACATGGTTTAGGGCATGGTGTCGGTGGGTTGGTGGTTGGACTAGATGATCTTAGAGGTCTTTTCCAACCTTAATGATTCTAAGATTCTTTAATTCTCTGTTAGGAAATTGATGTTCCTGGTGGCTTTTTTTATGCTGCTGAGGAGGGCAACTCTTGGGACACTGCTGGAGTGGCAAGGGTGTCCATGCTGCGCTGCAAAGAGACCTCTAGAAGTGAGGTTTGCCTGCAGGGAGGAGCTCAGTGGATTTTGGCAGGCTGGGTGATGTCCCACCATGGAGAGTGTGGCTGTCACACTGCTGTGCAAGGCCAAGCACAAATGAGGTTCTTGGGGGGGTTCACTGCACATTATCTGAGGCATTGCCAAAGTGTGCAGCTAAACAAGAAAGATGTTTGGTTTGTTTCAAGCATCTGTCTAGAATGACATGAGTGAGGCTACACAGGGAGCCAAGGCATTCCCTTCCAAGGTAGAAAGACATACTTAGGTGGATACTACCGCTGCCTGTGTGCTAAAATGTTTTCATCACAGATAAGTATCAAAGCCTTATTTTTCAGGGAAAGGAATGTGTCAATGCTGATGTTGGCCTGAACAGGTCTGGAGGTTTGACAAGGTTTTTGGAGCACTACCGTGGAAGAACTGGTTAATTCAGTCCGGTGGTCTGCCTCTCCCTGTTACTATTTGCTTATTTAGAAGGGGATTCAGAATTAGTTCTGGTAAAGATATAGAAAAATCCTGCGCAGGTAGGTCAAGCGGGAGGGCAGATAGCAAGTCCAGTGCATGAGCTGTGGGAGCCTGTCTCCCTGTCTGCAAGCTGCCCCCAGATCCTTCTCGCTCAACATTTCCTAACAAGCTGAATTCACACAAAACTTCACTGCGTTTCTCTGCTCCTTCTCGTCAGCTCTGAGTAAAGGCAGGGAGTGAAACCTCCTTTGTAATTAGTGGGAAAATTCCCACTGACTTCAGTGAGGCCAGGATTTCATTTTAGGCCTAATATTGCCTGTAATTTCCCTTCTGATTAAATTAATGTGCTAAGCTGCTCTCAGCAGTTTATTGAGAAAGATTGGTTCTTTCCATTGCAGGAAATGGCAAGTTCAGTCTACGTCCTGCACTATGTATAGGAGACCTCTTCCTCTGTCTCGCCAGTAGATCTCCTTTAATGCTGCTGAACATCCACGACCTCTTACCACCGGAAACCTCTGCCCACCAGGCCCTTGAGCTGCTGGAGGGAATTGACCCAGGGTTAAACCTCTCTCTTCAGTAAAATGCTTCTACATTTCATCAGTGTATAAAACACTTATTTGATAGCTGGTCACTTCACTTCTCCATTATCATCAGACACTAAATTAGAGTAATTAAATGCCGATGTACATAGCTATGTTCTTTGCTAGCATCTGTTTCAGAGCACAAAGCGAATTAACAGGTTTAATTTTCTTCGGTGGCACCCAGTTAGGCTAGTTGATGCTATCTGGGATCCTTGCCCAGAGGTGGTGTGTATGACATTTGCAAGCTGTCAAACGAGAATACCTAAGAACAAATTCATCCCTCTCGTTTTTCTCTCTCCAAGCTCATGAAGGACTATGCTTAAAGCAAGCATCCAGAAGTCTTTCAAAGAACCTGAGATTTCTTTTATGTTTAAAAGTTCTGAAGCCTGAGTACTAGCTGGTGAGAACAGGGGAATTCCACAGATTTCTTCCCACTTTTTTTTCCCCTCCAGTAGATAAAATATTTATTGCTGCAGTTGCAGAAATGGAAAGCTTGTTGCATCCCTAGCTTTGATTTCCCTTGGCATAGGTTAAGAAAGCAGCGGAATTACCAGTCTTAATAAGGCAAGAGCTCATCATTTATATCTGCCTTGAGAGATGCAGACTCACTATCTGTGGTTCACTTCACCGGGTATGAAACATAATTCAGGAAACCTGGTTTTGCTCTCCTTAAAGGGAGGTAATTTCCCTGTGCTACCTTGTGGCCCCAAGTCATCTTCACTCTTACCTGTTGCTATTATGTGCTGCCCTTGGAGCAACACCAGTATCACAGCCAGTTGCTGAGATTGTGCGTGAGTTTTCCATGTATGTTTAACAGCATCCATTGAATTGAATCTGTATGTGAGGAGAGAAGTGGAGACCAAGGGATATTTTCCTGACCTCGCCTGAGTGGCAAATGGCCTTGACAATGTACACAGCAATGTGTACAGTACAGAGAGCAAATGTTGCATTTCTCTAGGTTGAGTTCTCTATTAGCTCGTGGGTAAAAGGTGGGCCAGGTCTGCAGTGTTTCATCGCCCTGAGTCTGCCTACAGCATCCATTTTAGCTTTGTTTGCCAGAGATGTCATCCAAGTTGCCAGAACCTGAGCAGAGAGGTCAGAATTCTTCCAGTAGATGTCCTGTAGACTCTGCTGGCATCACTGCAATTCGTTTGCATGACCAAGTGTTTCTCAGCTCCTAGCTACATACCAGCTCTCAGTTGTGACATATGTGTAGATAGCAAAGCACCCTTACCCTCGAAATTCTAGGAAATCCTTTTAGACACATCTGATTTCCAAGGGGAGGAACAGCTCTAATTTCCTCCTAAAGGAATATTAATACCACAGCCAGCTTCTTCAGAGCTATGGCTTGAGCTTGTGTCACAGAGTTTGAAGGGCCAGTTCACCCTGAAGAGAGCATGGTCCCAGCAGAGCTGCCAGGAGAAATGCATCTACGCCAAGAAATGAAACCATCAGGCTTCTGGTCTGCAGGGACTCTGGGACATTTATATCCTGGAGGACTGTTGCTGGTATTTACACTGCTAGGAAAAAAATCATGGAAAAACCAACAGCCACCATCCCAGGAGCTGAGTTTAACAATGCCATAAGAAATATCCTTACTCTTCAGTGACAGCATGGAAATTAACTCCCTGATTCTGCATTAGATGTACCTATGAAAAGCCCAGATTTCTCCTGCAGCAATGAAGCTGTTCTCAGTAAACTGGCATCAGATTCAGTCATGTCCCAGTAGTACTTGGGTAGGTTTCCACCCCACAAGGAGGAAATGCATCTTTCCCATTCCCCCACACTGCACCCCAGTCTGTGTGCAAGGAGAGGGTGTGCTGGGATCAGGCGTGGAGGTGAATGTTTTTCATGATTTCTCATGCAGTAATGACAGACTGGAAACCCACTTTGTGACATGCTCCATTATCCCAATCACAGGGGTTTTATTTCTCCAAAGGAATTACAGCCCCCAGACTGTGCTCTCTCTCTTTAGCACTGGAGGGAGATGGTAGTCTTCTACCGATCTGCTTCTTTTAAAGAAGTTTTCCATAAGCTCCACGAAGTTTTTTGCATGTTTTCAATGTTTATATTTGTTTATCATTTCTGCCTACAGCTTAAACCACAAATAATTGGTATTTCTTTGCCACAGAGCAAGGTAACCTGGTTCTCCAGTGTGCCTGAGGACCGTCAGAAGCTGCCCAGTTATTCCAGCAGTGAGACAAAACACACTGTAAAATGGTTGCCTGCTGCTCCCAGCAGAATTTGAACACAGGAAATATAAAATGACAGATTACTCAACCCCTAGGTAGGCCAATTAGAGGGAAAAAAAAAAAAAAAAAAACAGCAATGCTGTCCGTATGCCGCTGTAAATGTGAAAGGGTCACTTGAAAAAAGATGCTCAGCTTCATCTATTTTTTTTAGAAATTAATAAGTATAGTGGGACTGGCCGAGAACAATGCCCTTTTCTCCAAAGGAAACATTGGTCTCACTAGAATTGCAGCTTACATCCGCCAACATGAGGAAGCAGTGGGGAAATCATTCTGGCTTGTTCGCAGATGAGCTTCACCCATCAACTGGAAATCCCGATGCCAGTCAGTGTCAGCTGTGGGTACAGCTGGGGATGAGATATCCCTCAACCACATGGGTAAAGGTACCCCAGGACCAGGCTGAGTTAATCAGATTTTTCAAGTAATGCCAAAATGCTGCTTTGAATCACATGACATAGACAATTACAGGCGTGCAGTGCACAACGCAGTCGCAGATGCAAGCAGAATCTTCAGACTTGCCATCAGACAGTTTAGTGTTCAGGGAATGGTTCAGCCATCACCCTATTATCTGCCTGCCAAGATCACAGCAATGAAATGGGCACTTTTTTCAGGTCTGAGAAGAAAAAGCACAGCAGTCAGCTGTGGTAGAAATTGCCTGAGTTCTGTGTACTTCAAGAAAGAGAATTACTCCTCCAAAGACTGGGGCTGCTTTGGATCTCGCAACATAGCTGGACCCCATTCTGCTACCTCACAGTTCTTCATCTCTGGACAAATACCACATCAGCCGTTGCAGAGGGGTGTTGTAATAAATCACCCAATGCTGCATTCCAGACAGAGCAGCTAATAAATGGGAAAACATGCTGCAGTCATAAAACCCAGTGATAACTAAAACACAAAGCAACTGAAGCTGGAGAAACTTTACTTCAGCTCTATAAAACTAGGAGTCACACAGAGAATTGGAAAAAGCTTTTTTTCCCAACCTGGCAAGTGTCATCTCAAGCAGTAAATCACAGAGCCAGTATTCCTATGGGAACTGCCATGGGAGCACAGGCTTTAGCTGTGGTAATCTAGAAAAAAAGCAACTCTCTGAGTCTTCTAGTTAATACAGAAGGTCTTCTGGATTACACTGCCTGGTCATCTCTCATAAAGTCAAGGGTCAGAGCAATCACACGTGCATTTGTTTTGGAAGTCACCAGAGGTGACCAGCATCACCAGCTGCTGATCTAATTTGTCTAACTTCCATTGCATCACTGCACTCCAGCTCTCATCTGCTCTGAGTAAAAGATCTTAGTGGACCTCAGAGACATGCTAGCTTTTCCTTTTTAGGTAAAAGCAAATAAACAAACAAAATATTCAGCTTTGGGCCTGCATGATTTCTTTGTGGTTTTGAAGAGGAATGGGAGCAGGGACATTTTTCCAGTCCCCGCCTTGAAAAGTACGCTTCATTTTCTTTTCCCAGTGTACTTGTGATTTGAGTCAAGACCAGAAGATATTAAAAAGTACCAATCTTTCTGCCTGTATACCTGGTAATTAAGTAATGTGTTCAGAGGGACATATCTTTGTCTGTTATCCAGTTAGGATCACTACTGCAGTTCCTAGTGTAGAAATGATCTTTGTTTTGCAAGTACTGGCATGACAACAGAGAAATTTTTTACAGGCTGTGTCTTAGTTTTTAAAAAACAAACGCGAAACACTGAAGAAAGGTATAAAAGAGGCATCTGGATTTTTCTTGTTGTGCTCCAGAGAAAGGCAGTATACATTGTTCTCATGGTCTGCCTCTGTTATCAACTCCATGGCTTGCATTAGTAGTTGTGTTGGAGTGTTTCTCTTCTTTAACACGCATTTTAAATTTTTCAGAAGGAAAATTAGGGCCCTTCAGCCATTGTCTTACATGGATGTGAAACCAGGGCCCTAGATGAGATCTAAAAAGACAGCTAGTGTTTGAGACATCTGAAGCATTTGCACTGGAGCAAACATGTGACACAGGATCTATCGGAGACTGGAACCCTTCTGTAACAACTGCTGTTCTGGTACCCTAGCTCGTCTCTGATGGCCCTAAATGTCTGTTCAAGCAGCTGAATTCTGCTATAATGTAGGGCTCCGTTTGCAGATTAATACTTGCTACTGAGTAGTAGAGGATCTTTGTACTTTCACAGTGCTGTACTGCGGATGCAGATCCCTTGTATCCTCAACAGTTTTCTGAGGATTTCCACCCACTGGCTTAATGAACAGATATGATGGGACATCTTTGTTCACATCAGCAAGAGTAATTTGTGACTTTATAATCCAAGTTCTGCCATCTAAGTAAAGAAAAAAGGGGAATGGGTCTTGCACAGAACACCCAAATTGTTTAGGCCTCTTCATGGAAGACCTAGGCCACAAAGATGAAATTTCCTACTCCTTCCTCCTGATACAACTCCAGCAGTGATAGGTCCAAATTCCTGCTGGTCGGTGACTCCAGTTATCAGCCAAGTGTCTGTGCATACAGCTCTAGAAGTTACAACTCACAGAGATGAGCATAGAGATTCAGCAGTAGTTTATTCCCAATGAACTGACAGAGCCACCCAATCCCACGGACCTCGTATGATCAAAAGACACTATTCTCAGTGTGACAAAATAAAAGGAAACCATAGTGTTAGCACAGCTTGTGGCTACCTTTTCTGCTCATCCCAAATGCTGAGTAGCAATTTTCAACTCAATCCGAATTAGTGCGAGAAAAAGGACATTCAGTTCAGACTTTCTGCTCAGGAGTCATCAAAATGGCAAACAACTGCAAAATCTCTTTGAAGTGGATGCTTTTTCTCCAAGTCTTCTGAGTAAATCCTACAACTAGGCCCTTTTCTTAGTGAAGGTTTTGAATTAATTTATCTCCTCAGATGAACCATGATATACATTTCTTACATACAGATTTTTGAAGACGTAATTCCATTTCCTCAAACAGGCAGAAGAGAAAAAATATTGAAACAAAAGGTAATGCTGAAAAGTTTCCTGAGAAAGTTTCCCCAAATATATATATTGGCATAGCACAGAGAACAGAACCTGTCCCATAGATGATATCTAGTATTTGTGAAGAATTTTGAGGCCATTCACACTGAATCAGTTCAATAAATGTATTTAAGCCGTGGATAAAACTTTGAAGAGTAAAGTCTTTATTTTTAATTATGATATTAGCACTTAGACTGAAAGCTCCTGTGCAAATGCTCTTCTACATCAACTGCTCAGTAACAGTCTATGTGTTTGCTTCTACCTTTCAGAAGTCAGTAATAAACAGGAGACAATTTGAATATTTTTTCCTAAGGGATAAACTGCCTTCTGTTCACCATGTGGTGCTTTGCCCAAGAATATGAACAGCTGCTGTAGAGCAGCTGATGTGCAGGTCCTTGTTGGTGGGTGAGAGCCCTGGAATATCAATACTTGCAGGACCCAGACTTCAAAGGGACTTGACTCTTACTGATAGCACTGGGTTTTTGGGACTTGGCACATTCATGCTGTTGATGTTCTGAACCTATGTTTATAAGTCACAAGTGAAAAATTGATTTGAGGTCTTATAAAACATAACTTCTTTGGAAAATGCTGCCACTTGGAAGCATGACTTACCTCAGCTCAGCAGCCTTCAGAAATGATCATACACTGGCTCTGTGCCTGGAACCAAAAGGAAGGTCATTTGTTGGACTAGACAAGCCTTGCAAGGTTAATTTTTAGCCATTTACATCTGCTGTGTAAAGAAAAGATGAAGGAAAGCACAGAATAAAGAGTAATGCAAAACTATTCTTTACTGGAGCTTGCCATCTTCTTGTTAAGTAAATTAAATTATACATATATATGAATATATAAAAAGGAATGAATTTTTAATTGCACATAATGCTTTGTGCTAGGGGCAGCACCGAAGAAGATGGATTTGTTCGTGACTATGGTTTTAATTATTGATATCTCAGATAACTGTATCGGAAAAACGTGGATGAGGGAGACGACAGCATTTCCCATAGAAGGAAGAGAAGAACGGCGCTTTTGGGGGTAGCTCTGCAGTGGGTGGGATCACCTGAGTGTACACAGTCTTCCCTAATAGAAGCTGTAAGGTTTTATCTGTAAGCTGCAGAGAGTCTATATAAGACATCTCATCTCTGATGTAACCCATACATATCTCCTTTCTGTAAGAGCTCTTCTGGCATTTGGGTGCAGGCAGAAAGATTTTCTCCTTCATGTGAGTTGGTGGCTGAGTCTGAAGTAAGAGTCCTCAGTATCTTCCACTTATATTCATCTCCAAGTTTAGTTTAGTTTCACTGTGAAGTAATTTCTAAATTGTGAACTAAAACCAGATTTTAACCCAGAGAAGATATCATAACACCTCCACCCAGTTCTCACAGGAACCTCTTCAAAGCCCAGTGTGAATACTATTACTTGTCTCTCCCATGCCCTGGTGGTCACTGCCTGTGGTTAGGACTCCAAATTGCTGTATCCTGCTTGTTATCAAATTTTTCTCCATTTTTAACTGCTCTTTTGCAGAAATATTTTTAGACAATAAGCACAAAAAAAAAAAAAAAAAGAGTTTCAGACCTGCCCATTAGTTCCTTCCACCTAGTTCACCACCATCACTCCACCAGATGCCAAAAGGGTTTTCTGCTCTCCTGGTTTTGGGCCAGGAGTGCAGGAACTTTGCATTCAGTTTAGTGTCAGCCACTGGGCTTACAAACAGCAGCTGCAGTAAAGTCCCATGCTGTGTTTCTTGACATTCAGCATTGAATTCCCTTTCTGAGTTTTGTTCTGTGACTTGAGACACCCAGAATAATTCCTTCCTCCCTCTCTGGATTTAACATTGCCTCTGTATCCAGGCCAGCATCACGCTTCCATCGCAGCAGTGGCAGAGCTAAGCTGTACATATTTAGCCATATCTACGTCCTCTTGCCTGTGCCTGTGAGCTTCTGACTTTCTCTGGTGTTCTCATTTCAGGTAAAACCGCATGTACAGAGCTGAGACCTGGAGACAGACCTTCCCCAATTTCCTTCCATCTTTCAGAGGATATCACACCAGGGGATATAATATCTGTCAGTCTATTCCAACAGTCAGGATCTGGGATGTGGGGAAGACAACCACCAAAAGGACCTAGTTTTCCAACAGACTTCACTTATTTCTTCAATATTATATCTTCTTGCATATCTTCCAGGGATGAGACTTGGAGTCCAAGTGTTGTTAGACACACCGCTCTCAGACATCATCTCAGTGTTGTCCGCTTACTCAGGTATTTAGGTGGAATATCCTTGGTGGGATCACATTTACCACTATGCTGATGTGACCCAAAAGCATCTTCTCCAAGACCAAGAGGTAATTTAATTGACATGCAGTACAAAATAGTGGAAGGCATATGTTAAAGTGAAGGGGAATGCACTCACAAGGTTTTACTATTTCTTGCTTGTTAAAACCATACAAGTGGTGGTAGGTTGCCTTAGTGCTGTTGCTTCTCTCTCTGAAGATTCTTCTCTGCAGTTCCCTCTGCCAGGAAGCCAGTGTTTGCCCTCAGTACAGTCTTCCTCTGCCTTCTTGGAAGAATTTTTCAGATGTCTTTGGTTTTCCTAAATTTTTCAACTTGTTAACTCAGTGTAATGCCCCCAAATGTCCATTCTCCCAGTCTGGGACCTCCATTCATGTACAGATGGTGTCTTGCAGGAGCAGTTGTGAGGCACGCTGATGTGTCAGACATAACACAGTGCTGTCCTTCTTCTGCCACCTTGGTGGAACAACCACCAACTTTGTGGCACATTGAAGCCATTTTGCTAAGCAGGCCTTGTGCATTTCTGATGTAACCTGTCCACATGGTGATAAATCCCACTTGGTTTTTCTGCTCCTGATGCTCT
>VXAV01006934.1:208823-240207 GCA_013399715.1 Alectura lathami | reverse complement strand
AAAAAAAAAAAAAAAAAAATCCAAGTAGCCTTATACATCTAAACTAATCTCCTTATCCTCTTTTAAGAGTGAGTGGACACAAGAAATCTCTAGAGCATAGAGCAGTACTTAGCTGGCCTGTTTTAGATGTGAATGTCAGTACAAAACAAGCTATGCTTTTGACAAAGGGGAGAGTATGCAGCTCTGTGTTTATGCTCTTTGCAACTGCCTGTCAGACACTGAGTGAGCCAGCTCATCACAGAGGAGACTGCTGAGGAAGCTTATCTAGCCTGGATCTGAGGTCTTTCCAAGATGAATACTTCAACTGGAAATGGGTGAGAAAGGGTAGCAGACAATGCCTTCCCTTCATAGCAGGGACTGGAAAACATGGGAAGACTTCTCCCAGGGCACCAGTTCCTCCTTCACCTGAGACTAGGGGACAGTGACTAACAAGAAATGTCACAGAATGACAGAATGGTTGAGGTTGGAAGGGACCTTTGGATGTCTACTTGTCCAATTCCCCTGCTCAAGCAAGGGCCACTGACAGCCAGTGTCCCAGGACTGTGTGTAGATGGCTTTTGAAGGTCTGCAACCCATCCAGGCATTTTGAGGGAGGACCTGGGGGAAAAGGCCTGGATGGAGCAGTTTGGTAAAGAGCAGAATACCTGCAGCATTGGTTGGTCAAAGGAGGAATAGATTAATATTGCTGAGTAGGGCTTCATAGTGCCAAGGGACTAGTCCTCTTATCAGCAGGTTCCAGATTTACCCTGCTTCTTCTGGGTTTACCCAGCCACCATGGGCTCTGGCTTAAAGACTTCGCTCATGGGCATACAATTGACACCAGGGAGTGCAATCAACTGTGACATCTGGATCAAGATAGAAGCCCAAGGGGCCCCATACTTCTCCTGCCTGGGGCCAGATCATGATCTCCTTCACCACAGGGGAAACCCATGGGAGATCTGGGAAAATGCCAGACAAAGGCAGCCGAGCCCTGGGGCACACAGATTCTTGATCAGTCCCTGTACTCTGCAGTGTATGGAGCCCAGGAGGACTAGCTCAGAGGCCCTGCTCCCTTAGAGAAGCCTATATTTAGTCAGATGAATTTCTGTGTGAGAGCAGAGAGTTGTCACTAGCTGAGCTGAAAGCAAAACAGATGCTCAGCCCAGCCAGGAGACCATTACAGTGTGATTATTATTACCGTATGCTTAATTTCCAGCTCTCTAGTGCTTGTCAGTAATGGATGCTGTGGCAAAAAATACTCAATCCTGCAGATTATTGAAAGCACACAAAAAAGTAATTCTCTTGCTTTGTCCTCATAAATCTCTATTGTTCAAGTAAACTGACAGGTCATTAGCGCATATCCACATGTAGACCCTGGAGGTTTATGCCCTGGAAGCTTAAACCCAAATTAGGATAATCCACTGCTGAGCTGACAATGAGGAATGACATGTGGCAAAATTAATTTTTTTTTATAGTTAGCGGTATTAAAAAGCCATTCAGTGAAATGGAGTTGTTGTTATCACAAATAAATTACAGTACAGCAGGAAGGAATTATATTGAAAATGGATTGGCTGTAAAATTAATGATGTCTGGGGCAATGTGCCTGCTCCTGACACTTCAGTGACACACCAGGCTGTGGCAGTGATCGCATCAGTCCCAGATGGTTCTCCACATCCCACATGCTAGGAGAGGTGTGTGAAGTCCTGTTCCTGGGTATCTGGCATGGACCCCTATATGTTGTGAAAGGAAAAGGCATAGTGCTTGTGACCTGTCTGGGCAGATCTCTGCAGGGGACATTTGCCCATGTGGAAGGCCAGCAGAGTGCCCACGTGTCTCTTCCCTTCTCATAACAGAAGGGGATTTCCACACCAACCTTTTCTATTTTAGCATGTGGGTGTGTGACAGGCAGAAATGAATATTTTGTTTACCTAAAGGTGAATTTTAGCTTGAAAAGTGTCCAGTTCAGCCACAGTAGTGTCTCTGAGTCAGTTGATAACAACTTGAACAGTAGTGGCCACATCTCCTTTATGCCAGTGAGTGCCCTTATATAAACAGTTATGGTAGCAAAGGAGAGCCAGTACAAATGTGTTCACTTGGAGATCTGGGAGAAGTTATCCCAGATCCTGTCTGTTTATGATGTGTCTTCATCCAAGGAAAAGCCTTACTCTTATATAGATCTTAGTCTCTTTGGAAACACTCGTGCATATACCTCTTATTTACTGAAAAGCTGGTCATATCCCTGTGTAGACAACAGATGCTTATGATTGATACTGGACCTGGCTGCTTGAGGACAGCTTGTCATTATGTCTTCCCTGTGCTTTAGACAGGGAACTTGCAGCATTTAGTATGCTTTGATGAGATGATAGATCTCAAAGCCAAATGTGTTGCATGTGCATGGGTTTTTTTGTCCCCCTGTTCCATCTGCATGTGCTCGTTTAAGACAGCGTAGGACTTCTTGTAAGGAAAGTGATATCCATGATACACTCCCATTCCCCAGCACTGAGAATGGCTATGGGGTCAGCAAGGGACAATAGTCCTGAGAGGAGGGGATGGGGACCATCAATATTCTGCCCCAGATTCAACATCAATAACTCTCTCTCTCTCTCTGTCAGGTTTATCCCATTGCTGCCCATCCCATTAAGCAGCTGAAATTTCAACAAAATGTACCCAGTGGGCTTTCTGATGTCAGAAAGTCCTGTAACTAATCTGGGTTTCTTGGATATAGCAGATAGATACCACGGTTATAGCCTCAATAAAACTGCGTAGAGAACGAATGAGTCCTAACAAGACCCTTTGGAATACATGTAACTGTGTCTGTTGACTGTCCGTCAGCAAATATTAAGCCATAAAAATGTCGTTAAAGGTTATATATATTCAAGGCACAAAAAAAAAAAAAAAGAACCTTCTGAGTTAAGAAATCTTGTCCTTCACAACAGAAGTCTTATCTGTAGCAGTCACTCACTTTTAAAGTCGTCCAAATCTAAAGCTGAAGTTAGTGTTTTCAGTCTCATAACCAGCTGGAAGAGATTTTTCTACTTCTAAAATGAAATTGCAAAGTATAAGTCTCAAAATGCAGCTAAATTAAAGCCCAGTGAGAAATGATAAAATGAAAATAATAATTAGAACATATGTGTTGAAAAAAAAAAAAAGATATTTTCCTGACAAAATGTAGCTGTCTGTAAGTTCAGCTGTGCTGCAGCAGCAGAGCTGAACTGTTTAGCTCCACCTGCGATGTTCCGATGAAAATATCAGAGTGTGACGTAACAACGTGTGATGGGTAGGTGGAGGTTGATTTTACAGCATGCAAAGTCCCTCTCCTTAACCTGCCTTCTTAGTGGAGAAAGGCAGCTTCTCTGCGGCTGCAGGACTGAACTGCCTTTCAGGGAAGCTTCTCTTCCTTCACTGGCAATGGAGAAAGGGTGGGGAGAGGAGTCTCAGGTGTGACACATCAAGTACCAAACACAGACTAGAGTAGGGATTTAGAATGGTGGAAGTGATGCAACAAAGTGCCTTGCAATGGCAGTTCTTTCAGAGACACCAAGGACGATTTTTTTGGAATTGCTGTTTCATATTGGGGGAGACTTTTAATTTTACTTCACAAATCTGAAGGAAGAAAAAATAAACCATTGAGCAGGTATAATATTTCCTGAGCCACTCCAAGAGCAACTCCCTCATGTTACTTTTCTTGCCCATAGCTTTCCATGTGCTTCACTGGGATTGCACAAGGGCATCCAGGGCAGAGCACCTAGGAGTGGGCTCTGAGGCTGTGAGTCCTTGCCTAGTGGCTACCTGCTGAGATGGACCTCCCTCAGACTCTGCCTAAATTAAACCATGACACTAAGTGATACAGGTCTAGCATGCAGCTGCGTTCCCTATTCTTTATTTCGGTATCACAGGGAGACGCATAAGTCCATGCTACATATCAGATTTACAACATCTGGAGCTGACATACATCATCTCAGCTTCTCTCAAAAGGACACTGCCTCCCCTGGCTTTAGTCATGTAAAAGAACCATGGGAAAACCAAAACTCAACGAGCTTTCCAAATGTTTTATAAATACATATATATACCCATAAACAGTCATGTTGTGTGTGATGAATGTGCATATGTTGTGTGTGACTAGACACACAAATTTTTAAGCTGTCGATGCTATTATATAAAATCCAATCCAGATTGTTTTAGGTGCTGACAACATGGGCAATTTGCTTTTCCCATATCCTGCTGATTTTAGGTCCAGCCTTCTCAGCAGGCACCTGTTGTTGAAAAGATAATGGAAGATTATGAGAGGGCATGCACGTCTAAAAGATGAAGGAAGACAGCATGATGTGTGGCCTCAAATGGGTCAGACTGGATTATTCTCTTGAGGATATCGTTGGTGTTTTCTCCACCTCATTTCAGGCTCACCATGACTGCAGATGTAGGCAGCTCTGACGGAGACTAGAAAGAGGGTCTGCCTTCGGATGGTGCATGTATCTGCACAGCAATGGAAAATTACCTCAGCAAAATGTGTTGTCACTTAGCAGCAGACAGCTGATGTCAAAACAGAGCTAACTGCTGTCCCAGCCCACTAACATCAGCAGCGTGCTCGCCTCTCCTGGCATTTTCCTGCTTCCAGTATCCATGCCAAAGCCAACGAAGGAAGCTTTCTGATGCATGCGATGGGTGCGGTGGGCCTGGAACATGGCAAGTGATGCGGGAGGAGCAGTGGCTGTCAGGGCCGACATCACACCGTTGTTCTCATGACATATGGTTCCCATCAAACGCGGCGTATGCCCTGTTTCATATGCACTGGGGGCTGTGAAATCCCAGAGCTGTTCCTCCCTAAAAGTGACTCAGTGGGACTGGAGAGATTCACACAAGAGCTACGAAGTCCTTTGGGACCACTTAACACCAATGAGTGTTGAAAACAGGCATGACTGATGCCTTTGTTTCAATGCTGTAGCAGTTTATTTTGCATGTGTTACCTGGTCCCTAGAGCCTTATGCATTTATAGCCAGAGGCAGGATGCTCTGCTGACAAAGGCATGCAATAAAATACCACAGACTGCTGTGCCTTCTGCAGTGTGCTCAGACTGCTCATGCGTGTAGGGCTGGTGCTCATGCCAGAGTCAGATCTGTTTGTGCGCTTCCCTTAAGTTAGCTGGTGTCTCATCCCTTACTCAAACCCTAATTCTGAACACATTTCAGAGCAATGCAAACCAGATGGACACCATGTCAGGCCCATCCTCTCTGCTTTGTTAACTCTTTCTGGGTTGTCTTTGCAAGAGACCTTTGGTGCGTGTGTCATTACACAGGTATATTGTGTGCAATGTGTATGTTGTTCATCACATGAGCTGGCGTGAAGGAAATGTGAAAGAAATTTAGCTAACTTCTCTCAGTCTCTGGTTCAGGGCTGTGTATCCTCTTGCTGCTCACCACTGCACCTACAGCCCTTCCAAAGATACTGGGTGGAGGGGAGGTTTCATCCTTAGTGGAGATGCTTTGTATGAGCTGGGCAATTCTTCTTGCCACACTATTTATTTTCTTTGCTGACATTACAGAACCTATTCATTTCTCACAGCAGATTTGTGTTGTGTTCTGTGTGTTTAGGATGCTGTCCTCAGGTTGGAAAAGCCCTTCTGAGCGGGAATGCTGCACAGCCTTTTCCATCTGTGCTGTGTTCAGGGAGGAGGCTGAGCTCATATGTTACACTGAATTAAAAACAAGATCCTTCTTATAGCTATAGCATCGCTGTCTCACTGCCATGTAGCAGGTGAGAAGGAAACAGGCTTCTGGTCTGACAGAGACCATCTGTGTGACTGCTGACACGTAATTTAAGCCCTTTTTCACCGTTTCCAAGTTATGTTGCAAGAAGAGACATGCAGAAGACATTGAGGAACTCTAACACAGCACAGTGATGAGAGCTGTACAAGCACGTGCTGTCTGAAAGAAATTTGCATCTCCCATGCTGATGACTTATTATAAAAGGTGCCTTTATGACTTCTTGAAATGCCCCGTCCTCAACACAGGCCAGCTATTTTTAATGAACTGTCAGCATTTGGCACAGTAAGCAAATTGAGAATTGATAAAAAACCTTGCTAAACATCAAACATCAGGAATAGGCAATATGCAATAGAGTCACTAACAGGGTGGGCTGCTTTCAAGCAGAAAGCCGGGCATGAAAAGCTGAGCTGGTTGCACTTTCCGTGTTTGTACAAAATACAGCTTTTAAAACCTTTCTGCCTCAGAAGCCATTGTCTCCTTCAATATCCTCCTCGGAATAAGGGACACAGTCACATTCTTAAAACATTCTTAGCGACAGATGGAGCGGTGGAGGTGTTTCTGGCAACCTTACAACTGACAAATGTCTGGAGAACATATACACTGCCTTGCTGCTGGCCCTTATGGCAATCCTTCTTCCCCTTCCTTGGAAGCAAATGGCGGGCAAATGACAGACTGTCTGTGTGCATAAGTGCTGATCTGGAGAGCCTTGCAGTAGCGATACGTGCAGGACTGTGAATATAGGGGCTCCATCCTTCTGGCTGCTCCAACCCTTGTCAGCACAAGGTGTAGAAGGAGTTTGGTGGTGGTGAATGTGTAGCCAGACAGAAGTCTAGTGATGTAGCTGAGGTTTGCAAAGATTTTACTTGCTTCTCCTAGTTTCATCAGGAAAGCTATTCCAGTGCGCCTGCGGTGTCTGCTGTATCGGTGACACTGTGTCATCCAGACAAATGCCAAATGCTCACTCTCACCTTTTTAGTGCAATAACAGCCTTTGCCCAGGGCATCTCCAGGGATGAATAACTGTCTAATTTGCAAGATATTAAAAGAATCCATTAATTACTGATGGGACCTACATGAGGTTGCATAAAAAGACTTTGCCCTTCAGAACAACCAGGGAGGTAACTCTCTTCCATGATCTCCAAGCCAATCCTCACCGGTATCACCAGCTGTGCAACACAGCACTGATGCGGCGGCAACACCTCATCCAAGCTGACCCTGTCAACTTGAGCAGCAGGAAGAGCATACACCACTGGCTTAGGTCCCAGGTGCCTACCAGCTAACTGAGCCCAACACACCAACAGAGACTAGCCAGAAAAATTTAATGATTAGACACCTCAGGATGCAACAACATGCACAGCTGGCCATCAGCAAAAACCTAAGCAGGTCCCATACCCATACTAAAGTTTTTCTGACAAGAGCAAATAAAGAATTTTCGGAAACTCACATACCCTCATGCCACAGCTAATGCTGGACTATGCGCTGATTGCAAAGAAAAGGGTATGCATGTTGACAGCCAGCTTTCAGGAGGATTCATGATGGAATTCTTGCTTCCATACTGTGCAAATTTCTGCCCCAGGATACTTTTCAGTCAGTGTGTGTCAAAGGAAGAGGAGGCCCTGGGAGAAGAGTATGAAGTAGCCTTCTATTTTGGCAATAAATGATCCCAGCATGATCTTATGGCCGTGGTCATTACACTTTATTAGCTGTGTTGAGATCAAGACTGCCCAGTGCTGAATCTTTGTCAAAGTCAAGAATTTGTCAAGGAAAAAGTCACTACTACGTATTGGGCTACAGCCTCACTAGCCTTCCTTCAAAGGGTTTTGGAGGCTGATGGAGGTCCATCCCCTTGAAGAGCAACTGGGGATGTTCTCTTGTGGCATTTTGCAGGCAGAGAAGAGAATTGTCTGGCTCGATCCTACACCTCCTCTGACAGCTGACTTGCAGACCTTCATATCCCTCCATCATTTGGACCCAAATAAGACCTTGGGCAGGCCATAGGTCTGGACCAGCTTCTGGAGAGACCATTTGCATGCATGTGTGTGTGAATCTGAACTGAAGCATCTGGAGTGGGGCTGCGATCCTTAGGGCTCACAAGTCCACGTGTAAGCAATGGGGAGACTGGGCTACAGAGATGAGCTGCTACAGACCAGGTGTCTGAGCCCACTTAACTGGAAGAATTCACACTGTGTGCGTGTATTCCTCTAACTATACACACATAGAGTTATAGCTTCTACTGTTTGTATGTATATATGGGTGTACACATATTGCACTGGCAGAATTCTACCCTGATTAGCAAGGAGAACAGGGTGAGATGATTGGTGCTGTTTATGTCTGTGAGTACCGTGTTTTCTGGCTGTGCTGATGTCCATGACTATTTTGTGTATATGTGTATATACATACACATGCATATAGTATACACGTGCTTGCGTGTACAGGGAATACATGCTCAGCCTCGCTGCTGGCTTGACCTGGGGGCATGAAGCTGCGGCAGCCTCTGCTGAGCTGCTGGGTTTGGCAGCTGCAGGAAATCAGCACAGCAACTCGTGCTTTCCTGACAACTGCGCACATGGTCTCGTTTCTGCAGAATGGCTTTCATTTGCTTGTTATTGTTTTATTTAGATAACTCTTTTGTTTCTTGCTTTACCTCCCCTAGGTAGGTCTTGCAGTATTTGTCTGGCAGTGTCACCATACAGGGGCAGCAGCCAGACTCCTCTCATCCTTCTAGACAAATCCCACTAGGCTGTTGTGTGGGAAAACTCAATTAACAGGGTCTTTTCTCATTGTATTTTCTCCCTACAAGAATTAGAAGGATCTAAGTTAGCACTGACAACTGCTACTGCTGGTATAAAGGCAGGCAGCCTGCCCTCATGTGTAGGTGCTACTTATACCAAATTGCACAAACTCAGAAACAACTGACTTGCAAGTTATGATGACAACTTAATCACAAAAGCAAACTTCAGCTTTAAAACCCTGTGATTTAAATAATCTGTAAGCAGGACTTGGATCTAATAGCCTACCAATCAAGGCTGAACAGCTCAGTAATTGCAGCAGTACCCAGAATATAATAAACCACCAGCGGGGGGAAAAAAAAAAAAAAAAAGAAAAAAAAAAAAAAGGCTTTATTCAAGACAACAATTCCATGAGAAGTAATTACCATTGCAGCTCAGCTGCTCCTAGGTGTTAGGCACTTCTGCAGCAACATAAGCACTTCCAAGATGACTGTGCTTAGCAGAGCTAAAAGTGGGAAGAACAAAGCCCAGACCAAAATAGCGATAGGGAAAAGTACCAATCCTCTTAATTCAATCCAAGTGCCAGAAACCAGTGGCTGAGGCAGAACAACACAGGCTTGACGAGTTTGTCTGGCTGCTGCTTTGGCTTTGGAGGGGTGTTTTCTGAGCTGGCGTTTGAAGGCAAAGATGTCCAGCACAGATTTTACTTCTCCAGTGCAAGAAGGAGATGACCAGTCTGGCTGTAACATGAAGATCTCTGCTTTGCCTTGAATTTCTGGTGCTGAGTTAGTTCAGAGATCAGTTTACAGCACGGCTTATTCTCTCTTGGATTTGCAGTATTCTCCACATATTCTAGCTCCAATAATCCACAAATAAAAGAGATACAAGATTTGCTAGCAAATCTTCGTTTGCAGGACATAAGCTATGATATCTGCCCGAGCTGAGTGCTGCACAGGTAGGGTTCAGTCCTCCTTCTTGCTTGGAGCATAAACTTAAAAGCAGCTTTCCACAATGCAGTGGTAAAAAATGTCTGGGGGATCTGCATGAAAATGTTAATGCTTCCAATTTCCTAGACTTCTAAGAAAGGATGCACTACATTACCCAGACTGATCTGCTGGATATTGTGTGTCCTTTAAGCCCAGGACCGAGGGTAAAACTGCAACATTTCAGTCCTCAGCAGACAGATATTATTTGTGTAGTATATGAGAAAAGGACAGACTTCAGCACAGCCAGATCTGAACAGGAGAGATTAAATGACAGACTCAGGTGATCCCAACAGGTGAGACATCTTCAGACGATGAGCATGGAGTAATACACAACAAAAGAGAAGCTATGACTTACTGAGAAAGAGTGGATATTCCTAGTGTGAGGAACACAGCAGAAAACAATATTAACAGGCTAAGGCTACGCAAGAGAGAAGCACAAAAACGAGGCCAGGGCAGGTTTTCGGTATTCAGGGATGATATAAATACAGCAACAGAGAAAAGATGAACAGAGAAGAGCTGATAGAAGCAGTGAGCTAGAGAAAGAGATGCTTAGCAGCAGCATTTGAAATGCTGGAATCAGTGAAACATGGAGAGGGCAGCAACTGCTTTCTGTCCTGTTGTGCACCTCTGCACACTGACAGGACCAAATGCATCTAAAGCATCCCTGCTATGTCTGCCCAACCATGAAGGAGCTTCTGAGCAACTCAGTGTCATTTATCACTTGAAAGCTTTCCTCTGATTCTCTTCTAAATGTTCACAAAGGCATTTTCCTTCCATTTCTGAGCTCAGTGAATTTGCCTTCCCTCTCTCTACTGCAGCAAAAAGTTTTACATTGGCACACGGGTTGGAAAAACACCAAATATGCAAACACAAATGTATTCAAACCTGCTGAGTCCCACTCTGATTTGTGTAGAAGTGTCAAAATTTCAGACTTTGTCATCCTCTGAAACCAGGCAAATTCAATGTGTTTTTGGGGGTCTGGAATGAAAGTGCTATTTCAGCTCAAAGCAAACCCAGCCTCTTAAGGCTGTGTATCTGTCCATCCATTTGTCTGTCAGTCTTCCAATAATTTTCGAATGTGTTTGCCACAGAAACCAAGTTGGCAGAGAACATTTTGTAGCTTAAGATAGAATTTCTTTCAAGTGCTGTGAAAATTGACACCTGGCCAAGGGAGAGTAACCCAAGCTAACAGCCTCAAAGAAACAAGCAGCAAGTTCTCAGCTCTATCCTTTATTTTCACTGCTCGTGGCTCTCCAGTATGTGTATGTGTAACTCCGAGTTAAGCTCATTCCACCCTGAACCATTCACGTTTCCAACAAGACAGTGGGCTGACGCTTGTCAGGTTCCCGACAGTGATGTGAGGGTACTTTGGGCACTGAGAAACACACATCCTAGGGCAAGTCATACACAGAAACCAATGCTGGGGGCAAAGGCTTACGCACTTTGCCACTTTGAAGGTCAAGCCTGATATTTGGTTGAAGATAATCCCCTTTTCTGCTCCTTCTGGTGGAGGGTTTATCATTGTGGTGCTATTTTAGTTCCATTCTTTCAGCCTATGGAAATAATGCTTCCAGCCTCCACTTGCAACTCCTAAGCATGAATTAAAAACCTGACAGCTTGTCAGGCTGCCTTGTATCAGCACTCCCCTCTGCATTGTCAGAGTGAGGCAAAAGAAAGCATAAAGGATAGTTAGGGCAGCAGAGGACTGTTGTGCAGTGAGGGGAAATAATTTCCCGCTAATGCACATGAAAAACTGAAACATTAAAAGTAAAGGTCACTTTGCATTTCTAACTCATTGACTAGCATGCCCTAATACGACTGAACATCCCAAGAGACCAAAGGCATTTGGAGTAAAAGGTCTTCAGGAGAGCCTTCGGGGTGGAGAAGGCTGAAGAAGCCACTTTGCCCCAGCTTGTATGGGAGACCAAAAAGGACCCTACAAAAGTTTCTCTGCCCAGAGCCACCTCTGCAAGTGACCCCAGAGCCATAGCACTGCCTGGGCCATACATGGCAGCAGTTTCTCTGATCACAGCAGTCTTGGGTAAGTGAGGATTTTAGGGACAGAAATTATTTTTCAATGGACTGATACCCTTGGGGGAAAATGGGCTAGGTTTATGGTTCAGTGTCTTCTCTGTGTCTGACCAGAAGCAGAGAGTCTTTCACACTGAGCACTGTGAAAGCAGTTCTAGGGACGGAAAACAATGGACACATCAAGGAATTGTTTAAGGCAGGAGCTGGTAAATACCACACAATGAAGAGTCCTTAAATAAGTAATAAATAGGCAGTCTTGCAATGCCAATAAAATATAGGTGAGAAACTCCTGCTGAAAGAGAGAGGAGGGAGAGTGTTATGAACACAGCATCCCTAGACAAAAGAGAGTGCCAACACAGTCCTGAGCGATGGGGCCAGACTCTGAAACAGAGCTCCAGGGGGATGGGAGGCCTGAGCAGGTGGATTTTACCCACTGGTGTCTGTAAGAGAGAAGGACCTGCTGGGAAAAGCCCAAGATGTACTCAATTTGTGGGATATTTTTTATCATATTTGGGAAGCATTCCTTCTGAAAAAGGAGCCAAGCTGAGGTTACAAATGACAGATGTAGCAAAGCAGCATGTAAGGGGCTGGGGAACTGACTATACAGAGGTGTGCCCATGTTGTGGACACCCTAGTCTAAGGCCATAACTTGCTGCTTTATCATAGAATCATAGAATCACAGAATGGCTTGGGTTGGATGGGACCTCAGAGATCATCTAGTTCCAACCCCCCTGCCGTGGACAGGGCTGCCAGCCACTAGCTTGCTAGATCAAACTGCCCAGGAACCCATCCAGCCTGGCCTTGACAGCTTTACGGCAAACATGGCTTGAAAACCCCCTACAAGATCCTCACAGGGTTGCATGGGCTGTATCTTCTCTCTGTGTGGCCTTTTCAGCACAGAAGCCAGGAAAAAGTGGGATGAACTCATGGAGTGCCTCAGTCGTGTCAACCACAGGCACCTGGCACTGCACATATTGTCAGCTGCATCTTCTCTGTTGGTCTCTGTCCAGGCAGAGCTGGCTGGACAGAGGTGGCAACTGGGAACACTGGGTTACTACAAGAGGAAAAGACAGCCAGCAGGCTGGGGGTTGCCTCACCTAAAATAGACAGGAGAGCTTTAAGGAAGTAATGCTGTTGTACTAGAGAAAACAATTGGAGGTTATCACGTATTTGCCTGCTTGTCTTCCTGTTGGCATTTTCTTCCCTTAATAAAGCATTGCTTTGCTAAGGCATTTCATTTACTGTCTGCAAGTAGGAGCTGCAGCAACCAGCACCCAGACGGCTCAGGGCAGGACTACAAGACGGTATTTATTAACGACTCCTAAGAATTTAACCCAGACTTTTTCATTGTCCACCTACACTTGCCTTAAAAGTATTTTACAGTAATCAAGGTCAAGCTTAAGGGGATTATTAAGAGTAAAAAATTGTCCGTTGAATAAGAAATATGTAGGTTCTCATCTGGGTATTATTTTCTTTGTTGTAGATGAATGGTATTGAAATTTCTTTGCATCTGCAAAGAAAAAGTAGAATCTATCTGCAGTGTGCTCCTTCTATTTCAATTTCTTTTGTCAAGGTTTCTCATTTTTATGCTCTCGAGGTTCATGCGTTAGGAGCTCGCTTGGAGCAATACACCCACACTCTTCATTTTGACCTTCTGTTCTTACAAATCGAGTCCACTGGCAGCACAAGAAATTGAGCGTTAGCATTAAATGGGAAGTGTGGACTCATTTATTTTCATCTCAGGTAAAAATTCTGAACTGTGTATGCAGGTTGGGCTGGCACTGAATTAATTGGACGTGTAGGTTTGTTCACACAAAGCAGCGTGAAACAGCTGCCTTCCACAGCAAGCCACAGTGCTCCCTTCTTATCAGAGTTCCCCACCACCACCAGTCTTACAATTAAACATTACCTACCCGCAGAACACGACTCTGCGCTTCCAAACACCCTCCTATACATTCTGCCAAAGGTCGGTTGCAGTTTGCTGGCAAAACAGTGTGAATTTCGGACAGTAGTTAAAAAAGCAGGGATTCATTCTCCTCCCACAGATACAACTGGGGAAAACAATGCTGCTGGGGGGCGTTCAGCTCTGCACCATCCCTGAGGCTGCTCTCCTTTGGCCAAGAGCGATGTGACTGAGACCCCGCATGGTCCCCAAGCGCACTCTTATCTATATCACCACTAAACTCTTCTTTCAGTTCAAGCCCGATGCTTGCCCCACACTTGGCCCTGGTGCTCATACTAGAGCTCTGCTCTGTTTGCTCAGACCTGCTGTCCACTCATCCCTTAAACATGAGCTGGGAATGATTTTTACTTAACTTTTTATTGAGAAAGTCATCTCCAAGCACCAGAGGTCAAAACTGTGGCAGATACCCTCCAGCCACCTACATGATCTTCTTAGAGCTGCTGTGCTGCCTCTGAGGGACTTCTAGTGAAATTATCTTTTTATTTCAGTTTGGGTTGTTTCTGTCTTCTTTGGCTGTTCTGTGGAAACTAAAAGACTAGTGCTTTAAAAATGATAAACATAAAAGATCTCCTACACTTGAAGTACTTCGCCATTTGTCTGTCACTAGAGGTTCCAGTCTGTAATAGAAAGAACAATTTAAATATGCATTAGTGGCTCTCAAAGGAAGCTGCAAAAAAGGCTCTCACTAATATACTTCTTGATAAAATTAAAAAAAAAATCCTAAATTTTGTGTTCAGCACAAAAGTCTGGGCAAATATATGAATTGTTCCAGAGAGAACCCTAATTCAGAAAAAGAAGCTAACAAAGGAATCTACCTGCTAATAAACTAGTATTCTGCCCCTCTCGCATAAAATACTGGACAAGTTAAAGTAAAAAATTCCATCAAACATAAAGAAATATTGAAATCCTCTTTAGAATTGTTCTACTTAACTGGGTCAAGCCTTTTTGAGGGTTAGAATGTGATAGGTTTTATTAAGAACATGAAGCATTGATATGACCAGATCAGAAATCAGTGATTTAGAGAGCTTAGAGTCCAGGAGTTGAAAATGCAGTGCAAAATTCTCCTCATGGCTATCTGGCTAATCATTTGCTTTCCTTGGAGGGGGCAGGTATTTCAGGCAGCCATGGCCTATTGGGGATAAGATAGCTAGTATTAGATGTAAGCATTTAACATCTTCCTATTTTAGAAGCCTTTATGATAATTTCCGAGGGCTGACTGAAGGCATTGGCTAGATGGGAAATCCACAATACTGCAGAATCTGGGATTTGAGAACATGAGGAGGAGGTGGTGCTGCTGGAGCTGAGGTTGTGCTCAGAATGGTGAGGTGCAGGGCAGGAGACAGAAAGACAAGCATCATTTAGAGAATTTATTTCCGTTTTGATATTTTACTTTCTCCTACTTGCAAAAATGTCATGCCCCAACTTCTGCTCAGTCTGCACGAGCGGGTGCCTCAAGTACTGTAAGGCTCAAGTTGCTACTTAAATATTTATTTTTTCCTTCATCTATTTAACTTTATAAACTCAAAGATAGAACATTTGGTCTGAAGTTCAGCATAATATTTCTTCTATATATGGGATATATTTGGATAGATTTTTGAAGAAAATCTGTTTATAAGCAAGTACATCTGTTTGAGAGAGAGCTGCGATTGACTGGACGTGCTCAGATGTTTGCATTATATTTTATAGTTAAATATTTTAATAGCACATTCTGCCTTAATTGTTGTCCTCATCAAAAATAGCTTAAAATATATCATGTTTACAGCTCTTGGTTTTCTCTCCAAGGAGAGCTGGAAGCTGATAATGTAAAAAGAGACTTTAAATCTGTTGGTTTAAAGAGACAAAAATGGTTGTACTCCACCTCTCCTGTCAGACACTGCGATATGACAAAGAATAGCCAAGATGTGTAACTTTGTTTTAGCCCAGACTGCCTTCTCCTTGGATATCATCCTTGGTATCTCCCACCTGAATTCCCCGCAGCACCCAGACTCTGCTGTATGAGTCACGTTCACTTTATGCAGTGGTTCTATATACAAGCACAGACAGGCTGCATCTAGAAGAGAAGAAAATCCCTTTCTGTTTTTGTTGTTGTTCATACTCCAGTAGCATCTTTGGCCAAGATCTGTGTCCGTGGCATGTATTGATGAAGTAACAACAGGATTCTACCCTAGATTATTTAAGCCTCAAACCTTAGTGTTGCAGACACTTAGAGCTAAATAGGATCTAAGTCCCTGAACACTTGTTTGAATTTTCTGGTTCAAGACATGCCAGGGTAGAAGATCGAAATGGACAGGAATGGTCTCTGTCTCTGTTTCACAGTTTAAAAACAGCTGCTTGTAGACATATAGACAGATAGCAGGTTCATTAAAATTATCTGGATGTAGCATACGTAGAAATTAAATGACATGCCCAAGGGTGCAGATTATGACTGTGTAAGAGCCATGGTTTGAAGTGACCCTGATGCCAACGGTTTAATTCCATGGTACACTCTGTTCTGCACTTTCTCCACCCAGGTGAGATTTTTGATCTGATTTGTTTAACTCCCCTCAGTGAATAACACATCTTTACTACATTTGTTCCAATACACTTGTTCATAATTAGACAACATTTATATTAAGTAACAAGAATTGTGGCAAAAAAGCCATTCTCAGCATGCGGGATTAAGCATGTGCAACCACTTCTGTTCCCCAAAAGGATGATCAGGAAATGGCTGGTTACTGGGTACCATAGGTGTTGGGTAAATCCAATTTTATGGGTTTTTAGAAATCTTCCCTTACATGGTTCATGGGATTGCATGTGTTCTCCATTTGTATCAGGAAAAGGGAGGCAACTTGTAAGGACCCTGTACAAGTAAAGATGCTAAGGTCATAAAACAGGTCAAGAAGTAAATGACTTCTTTTTCCTGAACATGTTCCCTGATAAAGATCTTTCAGATCTTTGTCATTCACATACATTTTTCACTCTTGAATTTTATTCTCTGTGAGAATTGCCAACATTTGGGAATTGCCTTTTACATTTCATAAATCTTAAAATGTCCAAAACTGACAACAGCACACATGGGTATATGTGAAAGCACATGCACACATTATTCATAGCATTGGCTGGATAGAGAACTTCACTTTTCACTTCCAGTAATTCTTAGCTAAGGCAATCTCACAGCCATAAATTGACTGCAGAAAACTTAGGCAAAAAATGAGAAATGTTTAATTCTAAAAGTATAAATATATTCAACTTTAACTTTGTGAACAAAATATGTATTTTAATTTTTTACTCCATCTCATTTTATTACAACCACAATTAAAAATGGTAAGTACTTCTGAATATTGGGTTTTAATCATCACAAGAAAGCAATACCAAGGGCTTCAGCTCTTACTAAATTCCTTTTAGTGGAGGCTTGGCTGACCCCAGACCCCTGCCTGTGCCAGTGGACAGTTCTGTCCCCACCACCCGTCTGTACGCTGGTGTTTCTCTGCTGACACTATTGACTCGGTGTCAATGCTGTTTGAAAAGCCAAGCAGCAGGCCAGTGACTCAGGCAAAAGAACTCCTTGGAGGAGTTCTTATTTTGATCCTCACCATGCCACTCTTCAGCTTCATTTTACTATCCTGATGTATTAACTTAATAGGTCATAACACGGCCTTTACCCTCACTCTATACACATGTTTAAAATGCAGAAGAATGCCATTATCCTTATTTCCTTATACTTCCATGGTTGATAGAGAAAGAGCCCATTTCCATCATTATGTCATTTGCTAGATGGTTTTTATGACTTTATTTACTGCTTTAGCTAGGGCTGTCTGCAAGCATACTGTTTCTTTCATTCTGTCTCTCCCAAGACTAAGGTCTCCCTGCAGGTTGACATGGTTGCAGTGTGGGTAGCATTTGCACAGGAGATGCTTTTTCAAACTCAGCTGTCACCTTTGCTAGCAACCAAATGGGGACAGGGAAGGTCTCCACCTTCAAGGGTGGAAGTGGAAGGTGCCTGCACCACGTAGAATTGATATCTCAGTGCTGTCTGGTTCCCCAGCTGTAGACCCACATCCATAGCCAAGTCTCACACTTGACTGTGCTCTTTCTCAGTGGGGAAAAGCACCTGCATTTCTCTATAGAGAAGAGTTGCTTTCAGCTTAATTTAGTTATAAAACACTTTAATCTTCAGCAGCTTCTGTCTCAGAGAAAGAACAGGATGGCCCAAAGCACTACTCTGCCTCTCAGAGGAAGGCTAGGAGGGCCCAAAGGACCACCATTGCCTTCTGGGGGGGGTCAACAGTTGGGTAACCCCTAAAGGCCAAAATTGCTGGAGGCAGCAAGAAACCCCACTGATTGCTGGTCTGGCCCAGGGAACAGACTCTGTAGCCTCCCTCTGCCAGGTGGCATGATGCTGGCTGCCCATGCCTGATGGAGAGCAGCTGCCTTTCATTTCCAGCAGTGTCTAACTGCGAGCATGCCAGAGGGGTGTCCTGACCTCCATCAGTGCTCAGTACTTGCTGTGTGGTAGGCAAAGGAGAAAAAGAATACATTTATTTGGCCCATTCACTGGCCATAAATGTGAGTTTTGGTTATGTTTTTGTCTTCAAAGAGAGGTGTAAGCACTCCAAACCTGCAGACCTTTTCCTCAAAACCCATGGAAAAAGGAGGTGAATTTTAATACAGCTTCACCATCTCTAAGGCCAAAATACACAGTGGTATCTGTGCTGTTCTCTGATGACAAAGGGAAGCATTCTTCCTCCCCTCTCTCTGAACAGAAATCTTTAGAAGTTTAATTTAGAATCAGCTCCATCTGATGTGGAACATAGTGATACGTGGTGTCTTTTAAGGCAGATGCACAAGCCTTTCTCATGTGGTTTGGAGGAACCCCTGTGTGCTTTTGGATGTCCAAACCCCACATGGGGCTGTGTGAGCCACACAGCTGAAGGTCGTTCTTGGAGTGAAATATGAAGCCTGCAGGATGGAACAAAGTAGAAAGTAAAGTGATAGGCACTGAAAAAAAAACAGTGCAAATGTCACTGAGAACAACATGATTTTGCAAAACACATTTCCCAGTTAAGAAAGACTGTGATGATGTGACAGCACTGTTAGCTACCTTACAGTTAAGAAAGATTGAGCTTGTCTGTGTTCACTTGCTGGCATTGGGACACCTTTACGCACTTGCCAGCCATGGCATAAAATGCCACTCACAGTCAGGTGTCTTCTTCTGAGAGAGTCTGCACAGTCACGTCTCTCTGATAAGCTGATGAAGCTCATTAATCCAAGCGTCCGAGTGTCTTCTGCAGCCTCTGAACTTCAAACGATCGCTCCCTTTCAGTGGAAAGATTCTATTTCAATGAGAGTGGCAATGGACTCAGATCTCACTGAGGTTTTAAAATCACCTATGTGTTGTATGCCATCAGTAATCCCTCTGGCTTTACAGACTTGGCAGCAATTACTGCATTAGCTGTTTCTGAGCAAATCACTGATATTAAATTGGACATTGCTTGGATTCCAGCATGTCACTATCTGCCACAGAATCACTCCTCTGTCATACAGAAGGAGAGGGAGCAGATGGAATTACAATATTTAAAACCAGGTCTACAGGGAGTTCTCAAATGATAGCAGCCTTTGCTACTACCATTCACTATAGGTGCTTATTGTTGAACGGGTAAAGAGAGCCACAGTTATTGATTGCTCAGCAGGGTGAAGGTGGCAGCTAGTAAGAAGTATTAATACCTCATATAAAGAAGTGCATAAGAAATCATTTTTCAGAGAGTACGTTCATTCTGGAGATAAACTGAAATTTTATAGCCCTCAACAAAATTAAGTGTAGGAGAAAAAAGGCCTGCTTACACTTTATGGCTGAAAGAACACCAAGATACAGCATATTGCTTGTGAGTTAGCGTTTATCAGTGGATGCTGAGCATTAACATAGAGACATTCTGTTTTTTCTTTCACTTATCCCAAGCCATTGGCTTCTGTGAAACTACAGCTGATTTATGTCATCATAAACATTTTTTTCAGTGCTTTTGCTATCCACTGTACAAACTGTATTTATTACAAAAACCAAGAAAGAGACCTGTGGCTTTAGGTCTTGCAAATATTTCAGTAAAGGATGTAGTAAACTTACTGGAAAATAAAGCTTAAGGAGACATATATTCAGATCTTGGTCAAATTCAGCAAATAATTTTTGCTTGAAAAATATGGAAAAGCATGACTAGCAAAGTGCACCAAACAGATTTACTAAACAAACCATTTTGGTATCTCATTTGGAGAATGGCATTTTGAATTGGAAATTGACCATAAAAAATAATTGTGTTAATCCCCTCAAATTCATGGAACATCTAATTTCAGTTCGAACAAAATGTTTCAAAATGAGCTCAATTGATTCCTTCTTCCTCTCCATTTCCTTTTCAGTTCAACTGAGTGGAATAAATAAATAAATCCTTGTCTCTCTGCGCTCATCCCCAGAGCTGAAACATCACACTCCTGCTCAGACCTCTGTGCTCTGCAGTATTCCACATCAGTTGGGTTGCCCTGGGACAGCTGTGATGGTGGGGAGAGCCCATTCCTTATGGCTGCTTTATGCTTGTCCGAAGTCCCAGTGGATTCCCTGAATCTTAAACTTAGTGCAGGTCTTCACAGAATTATTGTTTTATTGTTCATTTATTGTTAGCTCTGCCTAGGTCTCACCTGTCAGCTCGTCATTTCTGGGCATCTGATTTATGTTTGCTGAGCAAAAAGCAGATCATAATTCAAATATCCTAAACATTAAGTACTGTTGATTGGCATTCAGTGCCTTGGGGGATGCAATGTGACAAAAAGGCAAGCAGCTTGTTCATTAGTAAATAAGAACTAATACAGATGGTTTTCTTACAGCTGAAGTTCTTTTTAGTTTGAAAATTAATGCTTCATTCTATTAAAACATCTCTCTGGGAGTAAACCTTATTGAGTTATGGCTGACATTTTGATTTTTCTCCATCAGGGGGAACTGAAATTTAACACACAAACACCTACTGTAACTTTTCCTTTTGTATTCAGTGGTATGTGATGAAGGTCAAAATGCAGTTGCTGTATTTTTTCATTCTGGTATTACATTGTTTAAATAATATCATAATGTTATTTATACATAGATGGCTGTTTATGGGTTCTTTGCACTCAAACTGTGATTTTTGTATTTCCTACTATGCTTGTTCATTATTGTAATACTTTGATGTCAGTAATCAACATGTATTTTTAAAAAAGCACACAAATCTGAACATATGCAGCCCAATTCTTTGCACAGAATAATTCCTCATTGCTTCAATAACTGGGTCTTGCTGTGAATACTCCCAGAGCAAGACATGACTCTAAGAATGCAAGTGGTAGAATTAAAGCTATAAAGTAGTCTTTAAGCATTTAAGCACTCTGAAGAGGTTCAGGATTCTCATAGCCTTTTGAAATTCAGCGGAAATCAGATTCTTAAATGCCTTCCTGACTCTTAAAAAATGAGATTTACAAGATTTCCAGAAAATTATTATCAGTTATTCTGAAACAATTTGCTGTATAATACAGGACCATTCCAAAGGAGAAAAGAAAAGAAAAAGTAATTGGCACTATCAAACAGGTCTAAAGGTCATGGGTTGTTCTGCCACACAGCAACATCTAGTCCCACTCCACCGCCCATCCCGGATGAAAAAAGTGCTGAAAAGATCAAAACTTTCTCCTGTAGGTGCTCAAAAGCTGTTCCAGTGCTTGAAGACTGATCGTCAAAACGTGGAACGTGGGTTCCACTGCATTCCTCAGGGAAAACTATCCTAAGAGGCTGCCCTGAGCTCGGTGATGGGAAGCTCTTGGACCATTTCCTATCTGACTCAAACTGGAGGATGCGGTTAGACCGCATCTTAGACTGTGCCTTGTTAGTAACATAGGCAGAGCCAATGGTGGTTTTCTTCTGGAAGACAAGTGGTGTGACACGGCTTTCATCCTTAAACTAAACCTCCCCTTCCTCTTCCCAAAACAGAGTGGTGTCATCCGTATTTGATTCCCAATCTGTTATAAGAGCTGGGAGGAGGAAGAGGCATCTGTGCTTATCATCCTGCTGTTTAGGAGAGGAGGAAGGTCTGGCCTCCCACCCGGAGCATCCTGGCCTTGTGCTCTTTGACTCTGCTCCTTGTGCTGTTGGCTTTTACAAATTGCTGTCTGCCTGATATTGAGCAAAGGTGTATCTCATTCACCCTCCTGTGGTTCAGGGCCTTCCTCAATAAATGAGTGTTATAGAATAAAATAGAATTGTATTCCTGTTTGCTTTATTTTTTTTTTTAAATCTTACTTTTTGCACATGTTGCTGTGCAATGATCTGAATAATAGGAGGAGAAATCAGAGGAGAAATCCCGCTTTGCAGAATACCCCATAGCCTGTTTGATTTGAGGTTAAATAGGCTTTGGATGCCCCAGAATTTTTAGTTGGAGGGCTTTTTAGTCATCTATGTGAACTCTGAATGACTTCAGCAGCACTGAACCAGATGTGGTTATTCCTTAGCTCCTGACAGGAACAGTGCCTCTGGGTAGGTGAATATGTTCGTGACCTTGTCAGTAAAAAGTTTTTTTTTTTTAAAAAAAAAAAAAAGATAAATTCAGGAATGCTGACTTTTGGGAGACATCTGACTTTCTATGTTCAGCAAACGAAACACTGCTTTACCATACAGAACCAAATCCTTTTGCAATCAGCACGTCTAATGTCTAATGTCCCTCTTCAGTGAGTTAACACTCCTACTTTTCTCGTGTTTCTAGAGGAAGTTTCTTTTAGACTTCTGCAAGGGGTGCTGCTTGCATTTTCTTTCTTCTTTAATTTGATAAAGCAAGAATAGCTCAAATCAATCATCAGAAAGAATGTCATACATAAAAGATCAAAATGAGGTGGTGGAGGAAACAGAGAAGGTGGAATATTAAATATTTGCCTGGAGAAACAAGAGGGAAGTGAGTCACATGGCTGAGCCTTGCTGCACCTTGGATGCTCTCTTGGGTCTCATGCTCTGCCACCACAGAGCTATGAGCACGATGGGCAGAGGGAGCACAAAGCCCTAGTGACAAATTCAAGGCTGGTGCAGGAATTTCTACTAATTTCTGCTCTTCTGCTGCCTGCTGTTGTGCTGCAAAACACAGCACCTCCATCCACGACAGACTCACCGCTGAGCTCTCGGGACCTCTTGCTCTGACAAGTTGCTTTGCAAAGCACCTGACACTCTACAAGGTGCAGTTTGCAGGTTAGCATTTTCCCCCCTGAATCATCTTCTGTGACTGACAGTTTAATCGTGCACCCAAATGAGCCATTCCAGGTTCTTGCTGAGATGCGATCCTGCAAGCTGAATGACTGTGAAAAAGCATCTGAGGGCCTTAGGATTCAGTCAGACCCTACAGCACCCCTGGCAGACAATGCCCAGGCTTGTCATGCTACTTGAAGAGCCCTCTCAGATACCAAGGCTCCTGGAATCACAGTGAGCATGGAAGGGAGAGAGCAAGCCCTGCCACGGCTGGAACATGGGTATGGGTAAGGGGAGGTGGAGGGAATCAAGCAGTTTGGGCTGTGAGCTGCCAAGTCCCAGAATCCTACAATCATAGACTCACAGAATCGTCCGAGTTGGAAGGGACCTTTAAAGGCCATCCAGTCCAACTCCCCTGCAGTGCACAGGGACACCTACAGCTGGGTCAGGTTGCTCAGAGCCCTGTCCAGCCTGACCCTGAAGGTTTCCAGGGACGGGGCATCCACCACCTCTCTGGGCAACCTGTGCCAGTGCTTCAGAAGTCCAGAAGCCTCTCTCAAAGACTATCACCACCTGGTTTACTAGGAGAATGCAAGGGTTCTCCTGGTGTAAGCAGGTGTCAGATAACCTGACCATATGCTCATTACTCCCTGCCTCAAATTTGCTTCATCTGTTTAAAACAAAGATTGCAATAACTGCAGCACTGCAGGATACCCTTGTTATTTTTCAACATCCTTGAATCTTCCTTTATTCCTGGCCTGCATGCGTCCTGTTGCAACTCTGCTCCTATGCCTATGTGTTTATAATTTTTGAATTTGATATTTTTTTCCTAAAAAAAATAATAAAAAAGTGATATGTAATGAATAGCCCCACTCTAGACAAACTGTTGTCGGTTTTTTGTTTTTTTTTTTTTTTTTTTTTTTTTTGCTGTTGTCATTTTTGTTGTTTTGTTTTGTATTTTAGAGCACCATGACCACATCCCTGAAGACCAGTGGTGCCTAAATTTCTATTTGACAGTTGGGTCTGATTAGCCATAAAGGATCTGTTCAAATACCTCTGCTAATGTTCACGTTACAGCCTGTAAACTCTGTGTAGCGTGTGCTGAGATAGCTGCTATGCTTTATCTCCATCTAAAAAAGTAATCAGGAATCATTGGTCTGTTCCCATTAGGAATAACTAAGGACAGAAAAGATACTCTCCTAGATGACCTTGGAGTTTTTTTAAGGTCATTCTGGAGTTTTCAAGTTGGTGTAATTTCTTTCTTTTTCTTAATGCCTGGGTAACTGCTTGTACACTGGCCTCAGAGGCAGGGAGCACTGGGAAAGTTTGGCAGCTTCTTATGCCATGAAAAAGACTTCCAAAAGAAGTTTGAATGTACATGTAAACATGTATGGGGATTTCTCCCCTCTTCTCATTCTCTTTGTGAATTCCCATCACTGTATGTTTTAAATGCAAAATATAGGATCAAGACGAATGCAGATGCTACACTGTGCAAGTACAGTCTGTGACCCATTATAATAAGGACGTATTATAAACTGGGCCTGCATAGCACAAAACTGTTTCTGTAGTTGGATGCCCTTTCATGCAAGCTCTGGAATACAATCTTCTTTTAAACCACTGTTTTCTTGCTTTTATTGTCTTCTTGGGTTGACGTGTGTCCTGAAGCTGAAAGACAGGAGAAGAGGCATGCAAAAACAAAATCAGGGACAAGAGTAAGTCTAAATATGAGGAAACTTCCGGGAGGCAGCCTCAATGCTAACTTCTGCGTCAAGTGTAAGGCATGTGCCAGCCCCAAAACAGATTAATTTTTAAAAGTGAGATTCGTATTTTATAGCGCCTTGACTTCAAGCTCCCATCCATAGTGAAAGAGGATTATTAGCAGTTGTGGGAGAAGTCAGAGAGGATTTAGAATAAACCAATTAATTCCCAGCAGCTCTATACAGGAGGGGATTTACAGATCCCTAAAGAAATGCTTACTCAGAGTGACAGCAAACAGCTCACCTATGTGCAGAATCAGGTCTCATATGCACCCACAAAAACCTCTTTGAGTGTTGCCTTGCAGAGATGGCCTGTACAGAGCTTGTCTGCATGGCCCTGATGAGGAACCTCTCTCCTCCTATGTCTGGCCACATGGGACATCTTGAATTTTGGAAAATTTCCTTTGACTTGGTAGGGTGCAAACAATCCTGTTCCTCTCAACAAACAGAGTAGCTTGTCTAAATCACAGAACTCCAGTATTGAGGCTAAAGCTTGCTGCAAAAGCCATGTCTCCAATTATAGGTTGAGGTGATTTATAAAGTACAAGCAGCTTGGTGAGTAGCCAAATTTTTATGATCTGGAGATGAATTTTAATAAAAAATGTAAGACTTCAAGTATTCATGCAAATTAAGGAGCAAGGAACATGCATCTGATTTGAATGCTAGTAAAATAATATAGCTAAAAAAAAAACAAATCTATCATAATAATATATATCTGTATGCATAGGCACAGACTCATGCACAGTGATCCCATAAATCTTGAATGTGCAATGGTGACTGCAACACAGAACTGTAAAGAAAATGCTGATGACTTTGTAACAAATAGAGAAAGGCAAAACAGAGCTTCCACAAAGGATATAAAGTACATACTTGTTATTTTAGAGGAGAAAAGAACTCACCTTAGACAAATGTCCTTTTGCAGCTCAGTGAAGATGTAAATACGTGCACACTTGATAAGACCTGCAATTTTGTATTGTCTTATTATTTGTAAATTATAATTTGTCTTTGGCTTCATTGTACCCACAGTGAAAGCAGCGATGATATTTCTTAGACTGCACTCTTCTCTGCGTTCTGACCTCTCTCAGTCTCCATCCTCAGGTTTCATGTGTCACTAATTGAAGGAGACAAACCTCATAAATCATTGAACCTAAAGTCAGGTTTTAATTAGACTCAGTTGTGTAGCCAACAAAAGCTAAAGAGCTCAGCCCTGGGAGGGGAGGTCCATGGCCTCCCTTGTGAGTAGTGCCAGCTCTTGCTTTCAAAACAAAATCTTTCAAACACGGCTAAGTCACTTCCTTAGCATCAAAAGTTCTAATAATACTGCAAAATAAGTGAGTGTGTAACTCCTTCAGACCCTCTTGATGATCCTAATCTACTTGGCTACTTGAAGTCTTCTGCCATGTAGGACTCATTAAGGTGAAAATAAGTTAACAGTCCCCGATGGCTATGGAAATACTCCAAAATCTGAGGGCATCTGTCCCACCGAAAAAGTACGGCCCTCATATTTCTCTCCAAGAAAGTGTTAAGAAAAAGGTCCAACATCACTTTCAAATACTCTGTGTCTGAGAAAATCCCAAGTGGCTTTTCACTTCCTGACCTGTGTAATGCCATCTCCAAAAGAGAAATGACCCAAGGAAAACGGCTTGAGTTAATCAACCTGAAGAGGACATCTGTACCATTATGCTGCCAGACATTAGCTTTCACTGGTCTAGAAAAATTTTTCCGTGTACTACAGGAGCTGGTCAAGTTACTTATCAGGGGTCATGGCCCCATGTGATGCCGAAACATGGTAAGGGACAGCTAGTGTCTCGCAGAGCTTATAATCGTAGCCGACAGCACTGATAAGGGGAAATTGTCAAATAAAAGCTGAGAGATCTGCCAAGATTGCACAGCAGGTCAGGAGCAGAGCTGTGAGCTGAGCCCAGATGGGTTTCAGTGCTGGGTCAGGCTGGTCTGGTACTTTTAGAAGTAATAAATTCAAACCACATTTGCATTAGCCTAGTACAGGGTGGACAGCGGAGTACGCAAGGAGAGAAGATCGAAAAGGAGGGCAAATCAAAGGCATTGGGGATGTGCAGACTACTTAATGCAAACGCAGTAAATCCTAGACATTTACATCCTCTGGAATCAGAGACATTTGGGTTTTGGTTGCATCTTATGGGACAGTAAGCAGCTATTATTAGTCTGGTCTTCAAAAGAGCAAAACCAGAACATGGTGTCAACACCTCGACCTGCTGCAAATTGTGGCACAGTGGATGGCTCCGCACAGGGGCAGGCAGCTCCGTCACTCGGTTAGCATGAGTACCACAGCTGGACCTCCACCAGAAGGGCCCTACTGCCCCTTCCAGTCTTGTGGGACATTCCATTTTAAAACTGATGGAATTCTTGTCCACCAGCAACTAGTCTAGCAGAAAGGAGATATGTACACTTCTCCTTTCTCCTCATGCCTCACTCTGCTTGAGCATCCCTTGAGCTATAATAAGGACTTGTGTTTGGTGGCAGAAGCCGAGCTTCAATCTTTATAAAAAATCCAGCAGGAACCAGGTGAGGAAAGGTTCAAGGCTTAAGCAGAATCCCAGCAAGCCCAAGCAATCAGTTTATTTTTATTTATCACCCCCTATAAAGGTCCAGCTGCTTGATACAAACTGGAGATCACTCTGTGTTTCATCTAGTTCTTCTCTTTGGTAGCTGGTGGGACTAGGCTGTGAGTAAACAGCATGAGGAAGTGTTGTATATCAAACTTTGTTAAACCACTTTAAACCACCTGAGGTGGCTCATTTCAATTATCTATTTAAAAATAGAATTGTTTTTCATTCCCTGCCCTGCTGATTCCTGCCTGCTTTATTTTAGAATTGCTTTGAGGCTCAGGGGCAGAAAGTATTTAATGAGGATTTAGCTCAACAGATGCTTATCTGGCTGCTTCTCTTCTTTTCTTGAAATGCTATAAGCCATCTTACACAGGCTGAACTTTTAAAAGTGTGTCACCAGGGTATTAGTCAGTAGGTAAATGGTTAAAAAAATAAAAAGCCAGAATATATAACAGTGTTTAAAGCTTGGTCAGAAGTTATTTAACTGAAAGCTCATACCCAGCCCCAAATCCTGCCAATGGTAGATGCACTGCTGCTGTTTCCAAGATCATTTCAAGATCTGCCTTCCTTCAGGGAATAAAGGCCAAAGATTTCCTTGGAAATTTGGCCTAGATGGTGTCTGACCCTCACAGCTCGAGTACAGCATCACAGTCACCCACAGCCCCTTCTGTACAGTGCCTCATCCATCTGCTTTACTTGCTTGCTCCTCAGCCTCGGCATCCAGCAGAAAGGATTTCAGGAAGCAATAACACCATCTTGGCTTTCTGTGTGGGAGGTGAGATATCTCCATTAATTATACATTTCCCAGCCTCTTCCCACTGGCAACAGCATGTGCAAGAACTGGTGGTTATTTAGGGCCAAGAGGGATGTGAGTTTGGGGCTGTTGCAGCCTAAGAAGAAGTCAGTTCAATGACAACCTGTTTCTCCAGGGAGTGACTGGACGGAACACAGAAGACACATCAACAAATACACATGTGCTGAAGAATAAAATAACTTAAAGCTTTGGCCAAAATAAAGCTTTCTGGAAACACATAGGACAATGTGAAAGAATTTAATATCCCTGTGGTGTTTGTCTTCAGGCCAGGGAGAACATATGGGAAAGGCTGTTGTGTCTGACAGCAGTTCTGAGGCGTTTTAGGGATTTTTGCTGTTGTGGGTTTTGTTCGGTTTGCTTGGTTGCTCTTTGTTTTGGTTTGATTAGATTTGATTTGATTTTTAGCAGCTTTCAGGTAATTCACTCAGAGACAACTGCAACAGAGGTATTTCAAGGGGATAAATCTGTATGTGAAAATGCACTGGCTTTAATGTGTTTCTGTAGCAGTCGATAAAATGAGAGGGAGGAACACAGAGAAACTGTGATGCTGACAAACCTCACAAGTCTGAAAAGCCGAGGCTATAATTTTAAGTAACTGGGGGCAGATGAGGAGCCCATTGCTTCTAATTAGCCCCATTAGGTTCTGTGATTGTCAGCTCATTCACGACACACGGAGCAGAGATACACAGAGGAGACACAGGCCCCAACAGCCTATCCAGAAAGAATCCCCAGCAAAGCCTCAGCCCTGTGGACTGGGGGTGATGACAACCACCCCATGAGCCAGTGAGTCCCCAAATCACCTCACAGCCTGGGTAAGCATGGGCTTATTATGGAATGTGGGGAAAGAGCATTTGGGAATTGTGCAAGACATTGTGGAGTGTTTAGGGGTGGAACTAAAGAAGGGAAGGAAGAGAGAAGTGGGTGGTTTGGGGAGGAACAAGCATGGGAACAGAGAGTTACAGAGATAAATGGGGCAGGTCACGTGTAAGCAGGTTGCTGGCCTTGCTATGCTTTTCCAGATCAGTGCAGTCTGTCCTGTCTCATTAAACTCCATTTCTACTTAATGCCCCATGTGAGGGGCTCCCTGTTCTGCAGGAATACGTGCCTGTGGGGTCTGACCATGGCAACTGGAGTCACACCGTAGGTGTGTGCCTGTTATGTGGGTAGGAACATCAAGCCAGTGGGTGGTGAGGGAGATGCAAAGCTTAGGAGCCAGGTGTTGGGGTAAACACAGGTCTGGGTGCAATGCTGGAGAAAACGGGCTGGCTGGGTGCTGTAGGGGTGAGAGGGCCCAAGCCAGGTACTGCAGAGACCATGATGTCTGTGAGTCTGCTAAGGGACCCATCTGCACGTCTGTGTGTCTGTAGACCCTCTAGCTGTCTGAAGCCAGCTACTGGGAGGATAGCTTGTATATATGTACAGCTGTAGTAGGATTCTTGCCCTTGGAAATCTGTTTCATGTGCTGGAGTAACTGCTCTTTTCTTGATTTTCTTTTCCAGTGTCACATTTACCAACCCTCATCACCTGATAGCCTCCTTCTAGACTAAACTCCATTACCTCCCAATTTCCTAAACCACCTTAACACTTGATGCTTTATCTTCTGCTGCTGTTCCCCATCCAGAAGTCAGAGTCCATTCAGAAATATCATGCTAGTGATACCAGCTATCACTGGATTATTTCCTGGCAGTTGGATCATCCTGGCCCTGCAAAAAGTATTTACCAGAAGTTGTTTAATCCAAAGAAATTTGTAAACAACAAACTTGAAATGACTCCCTACAGCCATCCATCTAAAAGTAAAACTATTGTTTCTGAACTCTGAATACCCATTTGCCATTTTTAAGGATTGTTTTGAGATTTGGAGGCAGGCACAATTTAAGAAGGAATTAGACAGGGAGATATTTATCTGGCTGTCTCTGTTTAATTTCATTCCTGCAAGCTAATGCTCTGTGTTGTCTGGGTATGGGTCTTTTAAATATAGAATTTAATATTGCTATGGCTTGTTTTCTTGTTTGTTTGTTTTTTAACAAAGTTATTCTTTCACAATGTATTGCTAAGCTATTCTGACATATTTTTCAGTTTCTTATAATAAATAAACCTTAACTGGCTGTGGCTAAATTCCAAATTTCACACAATAAGGCAGGATCCATTTCTTTATTATACCAGTGTAGGCAGATTATTGTGTCTATATTTTCAGTTAATTATTTCAGGCTCTGATTCAGCAAAATTTTGAGTACTTCTTTAACTGCTCTACTATATTGGAGTTATGATGGCTATGCATCTTCTGTATCAGTAATGTCACCTGGAGTTTGGGACAGCAATCTGTGAGTCAACATTGATAGATGGGTCATCTAGGGATCAAGGCAGCTTCTGGTAAGGTGCTGTAGACAACTTCTGTTTTCCTTTCTTGATTCCTGCTATGGGAATGGGAAAGGAAAGGAAAATAGTTTCCAAGGAAAACCATGGATGGTTAGACAGCTATCTGTATTTATAGTCTACGTATCTATGTGATGCTTGGAGGCCTTTGGTGAACAGCGTGTAAGAGAAGTTCAATAAAGCACTCAGGGTGTGTGAATGGTTTCAGCTCTGAGATATAAGTTCATCTGCACCTGAGTGCCCAGAGTTTCTATTGCCTAGTTCAAACAAGTCATTGATAAATTCCTGGCCTGGAAGCCAGGAGTATCAGACATCTGCTGGAGAGAAAGGGAGCCAACTGGCAACGATCACTGATCTGGCCTGAAACATGAAAATCTCTGTCCTTGGGAGATATTTAGAACTCAGCTAGACAATGTTATGGGCAGCCTGACCTAGCTTTGAAGCCATGCTTTCAGTGGGAGGTCAGGCTGGAGACCTCCAGAGGTCCTTTCCAACTTAGGTTATTCTATGAATCTCTGTTCAATTTATATTTCGTATTTTAAAATTGTGACATTTGTGATATTTTTCTTAAGTCTTATTGTGGAATTCAGGCAAATATATAACCTTAATAATCCATTAAACTGGGATACATCCACAATACTGATCTGCTTCTGTGAAGAGTAATCTCTCTAATGAAATAGCCAATAGCTGTGGATGAAAAATGTTCTAGATTAAAACGATCTTTCCAAGATCTCTCTTTTGAATGCAAAGATCTGCATGTAGTTTTGTAATCCACAGTGCCTCCTCAGGGGAGAAAATACCTCTGAGGAGCAGGAATACCTGGTGGGACTAAAGAGTGAGGGTATTGATATTGCTGAGTCAAACGTGGTTTGGATGAAACTTATCAAGTGGTACGAAGAGATAATAAAGGTCTGAGACTTGACACAAAGAAATGAGTATTATGGTACTACAGAAGAGATGAATCAGATATCTGTTCCCCTTCAGAAGTCAAGGAGCAGGACTGCAAATCATGATAGAAGTGCTTTGGAAGTTTTAAAGACAGACTGTTTTTTTTCTCCTCCATATACACCTGAAATCTGTTCTAGATCAGCCGTCGGATAATCCTACAGTGATCTTTGAAAGCTCAGAAGGGAGGGAAGCTTTCTTGAAAGGCTCCTGTTGTTTCCTGCAGTTAATTTCAAACCAGCATCACAGT
>VXAV01006934.1:155900-169412 GCA_013399715.1 Alectura lathami | reverse complement strand
TTCCCTTTTTCCTTTTCCCTTCCCTTCCCTTCCCTTGACAGCTGACTGCATGTTTTTGTAGTAGATAACTGCAAAATTGTTTGGTGTTGGAAGGCCACCTCATCTTTCTTGGCATGTTTGTAAGATGATGATGTGTTCCTGTCTTCTCTAGCCATCACTTCCAAGAATGATTTTACCTATCCTTGTGTATATGGTGTCTAAAGAAAATTTAGGAGGGATTCATAATTTTATTAAATTTGCATACCTGCAACAGAGATTGCTGTGACTAAGTTACTCTGTCCTAATGGGTGAGGCCTGGGTAATGCAGTCAGTGGAGAGCAGAGCCTGATTCATTTCAACTTAGAGAGTTAAAGTATGGCAGAAGAACTGCACCAGAGGAATTCCTACTTCTCTCCTGAACTTCACAGGGAACCCGCAGTGATCAGCTCAGCTGTAGCTCTGTGTTTTGAAGTCTGAATTATTTGAGATGAATCCCACTGCTTTTCTGGGACTGGACTTTTGACAAGGTACTATTACAATTTCACAGGGTAGATTTCTTTAGGAACTCATAAGAACTAAATCTTACGAGTTTCAATTGTAACTAAACTGTAAGTGAGAATATTTGCTCGGCTGCTTTGTGACCGTCACGTCAGCACTTCTGCTTTTGTTCAGCATGCCACTGTCCAATGTTTTACAGGGAGCCATAGCAGCTTTTGCTAAAAAGTTGCCTCTTATTAGACAACTGAAATATAGGATCTGGGAATTCTTATGTGAGAATGGGAAAGCAGAGTGTATGCATTTATTGACGTTTGGCAGCATCCGCTGCCTCCCAAACATCCCTCCCCTATCTTGGCAGCAAATGCTGCACCGTCACATGTCATCCTTTTCACCTCAACTCTCCTTCAGTTTCCAGTCATGATGACTTCATCCTCTCTGCTGCTTCTTATTACTAGATAGTGAAACTTTCAAGATGCTGTCCGTTTTATCTCTGTGGTAGCCTCATGCCCATATTGAGAGTTGGGGGTCCTATTCATAGCCATTTGTTTGTATTAACTGTAGCCATTTCTTACATGTCTGAGAGATGAAACCAGCCTCTCCAGTGTGGGTGAATCACAGTATCAGTGTTCATTTGTTTTCTGTATATGTATCACTATTTAGAAGAGCATAAGAATCTTTCAGATCAGGAGTCTGTGCTGGTTGTTTTTAAAATCAAGTTACAAATCCTCTCTAATCTGCATGAAATAATGACAAATCCTGGTACAAATTGAGAGGAGGCAACAGTATTTTGAGTCAGATATTTGTCTATGCCCAGAGCTCTCCATATGGATCCATTAAGGCACGTTGCATATATAATGTTGAATACCCGTTTTACGACTTCATGACAGTAATTTATGAGAGTAGCTGTGCAACAAAAAAAAAACAAATTCTGCATAAATAATTGTGCGATTTTGCAGGATTTGTAGCCTTTTCATTTGCAGAGGAAGAGCACACATTATCAGTGTCTTGCAACTTTTTAACAAAAGTGACATAACGATACATTGCCCTCACATAGATTCTCGCCCTTTTCACCTGCCCTTCCCATATCCCAAGGTGATCTCATGGTGAGTTCATCCGGTTGTGCCTCATAGGTCCATGAGATAAAGACCCTTCGTGGATTAGTGAAGAGCGGTGATCATGGCCAACAAGATAACCACAGGAGGGGCAGGCAGAGATGCACTGGAACAGTTCATCCACTGCTTTCCTGAAAGCCCTCTCAGCTGTGAGCAGGAAGCTGACCAAGCATTCCATACATCTTCCTGGAGTCAGAATAGGCCTGCAGCCCATTAGTTGGTGCCCCTGCTTAAGAAAGGACTCCTTTTCACCTTATCTCAGGCCTGGTGCATTGTTTTTCTTTGTTCATAAATGGCTACAGTGGCTCAGAGAAATTAAGATAGTTCAGGTTAATATGCATGACAACAAAGAACTGTCTTGGTGGCAAGAAGTCATGGAACAGGAGCTGTCCTAGGAGAAATGCTGTTTGAATGAAGTAGTGCTTTAGTAGGAATTGAGATGAGGCAACACTTACTGAAAGCAGGTCTTATTTCACAATATATATGCAATCACCAGCTCAATTCTGTATCTTTAAAATTAGATGTAACTTACTTGTTTCTTTTTTGCTGTTCTTTATTATTTTTTTTTCTATATTTTATAAATATTTTCAAATATTTATTTTTAGGCTTCTAGGGTTTGCTTTAAATCCCATCTTTGAAAAATACCACACAGAAGAAAGCTGTTCACGCTGATTAGTGGAGAGAAAATGAAAGCAAAAGTAGCACAATATGTGGAAGGTGCTTTTCCCTCTAGCCAAACAAACCTGAGCTGACCCTAAAGCAAATGTGACATTTAACCTTTTTCTTTCCTACACACGCTGTGCTAAACTTGACCTCTGTTCTTTCCCATCATCTTAGGAAGCAGACAGCTGAACATGCAGCGTATTTACAGTACATGGAGATGTCTCGAGTTTCGTCTTTGAAGTGAGACAGAGCTTTGGCCTGTGAGGTGGCAGAGGCGCGGAGGGATGGAGGGGAAGAAATGCCTCTGCTATGTCAGCTCATGTGACTGGGTCTGACATGACCACTGCAGAGCCTGCTTTCTGGCAGGCTCAGCTGGAGTACTGTGCCTGCAAGATGGCATCTGCTCTGGCTGCAGAACAGGGCCATTGCCTTTCCCTGTCTCCGTGACCTGACCATGCGTGGCCAGTAGCCTGGAAGGCTTTGCTAGGGGAGGCAGAAGTTCAGTTCCCCCCTTCCTGAGGGAAAAACAGCAGCTTCATGATGTTTATTTGCAAAGAAAGGACTTCTGTTTGTATTCCAAGGCTTCCTATTTTGTAAAATAACAGCAAAGTGAGAAATGTATGGAAATGGTACTGTACAAAGAAAAGTTCTTTAGAGACCGACATTGGTGAAGAATTCTATTGTCATGATCATTTATTCCCTTTCTTACTGAAACGATGAGGAATTCAGTGACATAAAAAGCATTCTGCAATCACTTAACACATCTTGAAGCACTGAAATATAATGTCAACATTCAAGGAGTATGGTTGTTTCCCTCAGCAAAAGCTGACCATGTTACGCTGCAGCCATTTTGCCTAAGTAGAAAAGCAAAGGCATTTTTGCCAAGGCTTTGTATCACCTCAAAGTAGTCAGGAAGATTTTGTTTCATTGTATCAAAATGGAGGTTTCTGTCACTGAGGTGTGACTTCTGAATTTTCTCAGCACATTTAGTGCTGCCTGTCATAAAGGGCTTTGCAAAAGCGCCTCTTGCTCCCTATTCTGCTGCACCTGGCGATGTACAATTGTGTCCCTTGTAGGCTTCTGTCCCTTTTCTGCAGTGAGCACTTCAGTAATTTCATTTTCAAGTGTGAAAATGAGGATATATTCCTTGGTTTCACCTTTGCATACATATACATCCTAAAATCTGCTTGGTGATGTACAGTTATTCTATCTTGAACCTGCAGCTTTTTTGCAGTGCCCATGTTGATATCGATACTCTTTATTCTCACTATCACTTCCCTCAGTGAAGGGCTCAGAACTCAGATTCTGAGTGTCAGAAACCTGTGCGTTTCTTACTGGCTAACAAGAGGAAAGGATCACCTTACAGGGAGGTCAGCTTTTCCCACTCAGTCTTTCAAGCCTTTTGAAATGCCCTTTGGTAATTCCTGTCTCTCTTTCTTAACTGTGTAAGGATCTTTACCAGCCATGCAGGCTTTTAAGAGTAGTTGATAAAAGTTCTGCATGTGGTCTTTGATGGGATTTGATCCATCTATTCTGGGCTTGTGCTCTTAGGTGAGATAAATTGTGTCCTGAGCTCTGATTAGGCCATTGACTAGCTAGCACAAGAAGAGGTCCAGAGTAGGTGGTTCATTTGTAGATGCCTACCTTTAGACAGGTGAATGCCACCAGCTGTCATGGACTTTGGCAAGTATAACCGTAAGTTTTCTGTATCATGAGGGAACGTCTGTACCTGAACCGGTTATGAATGGGAACTGCTATGAAATGCTGGAGATTTTTGTACTCATGATTAAGAGATTCTGCCCTTTGCTGCTCCTTTATTGCTTGTTTTGTATTGCTTCTGTCTGTTCATCCAGATAGTTCTCCACTGTGAATCTTCTGTGAGCCTGCCCTTGTCTGTTCTGCTGGAAAAGTACTGTGAAGCTTTGTCAGCCCGCACCAATGTCACAGGTATTTATTTCTCCATTTCTCAGTGGCTTCTTGTTACTGTAGGATCTGCTTTCAAAGTGTCCTTGCTCCAGGAACATCTTTTCCTGCTGAGATAAACATAGCGCTTCCAGCCTTGAATTTTCATTGGCAACAATGTACAATGGAAGGAAAGCTGAATTTTGCACACCTGGAAAGAGCTTCAAGTGAACTAATCATGACAGCTCTGTTTCATACTTTAATATGTTGAGCTGACTGCACTCACTGGCTGGTATGATCATTGAAGGTCAGTACGTCCAAAGTGTCTATCTAGACTGGTCCAGGCTCATTGTCAGAGGCCGCCTGCTGTTCTCCAAGGCACATGGGACATCCAGGCTGGGCAGGCAAATACAGATGGATATGGTAGTCAAATCCAGCCCTTACGTGACATTCATTGTAGAGATTGGGACCAACAACTTAGATAAGTTAGGGATGAACCTTGGACCGTTTCCGTCAGGCTGATGGAGTATCTACTCTGAAAGACATCAGTCCTCCAAATAAAAACACGTTTAACTTCCAAACTTTACAATTTCTGTTTTCTGATACCACCCTCAAATCTCCAAAGATAGTACAGGGGAACTTTGGGACACTGGAGTGGGCTGACGGGAGAATGGAGTATCACAGCCTCTCCAGAAGGTTAAGCGCAGACAGCAGGAAGGGGAAGGCGAGGCCTTTGCTTTCCTTATACCAGTTTTTGAAAGCAGGGCAGAGCACTGATTCTTGTTTTTAATTCTTGGCTAAAATGCACTAGCACAAAAATGATACTGTAAGAGATGTGAAACTGGATCCAATTTTGCTTCAGAAGTGGGAGAGGCACACACACTGTCACCCAGTAGGGTGACCAAGGATGCATGCTGCAACAAGTGATCCTTCTGGGGGAAGAAGTAGGATTGTCTTTTGCCCCTTTGCACCATGCTTTCTCCACAGTAAATCTTCATAGAGGTAGGAGCTTAAAATGTCTGTAGGAATACAGATGTTATCATTCAGTCAGTTCTCCAGCCTCGAGTAATGATGCTCAAGGAAGAAAAAATCTTTCCATTAAGTACATCAGATCAGTTGTGTTTTACTCTGGCTGTGTCAGTTCCTTAAGGACACTAAACTGATCTAGAGAAGCTGAACAGACTGAAGTCTGAAAGCTGTGTTGCCTTATCTGCCTCTTCATCTGCATATAAATGGGTGCGTTCACCTGCATTATGAACCTAGTCTGAGCTGCGTAACTTGTGCCATATTGTTCCAGGGAGTAACTCTGCCTTGTGGTGTATTTGCTTGGATAACTTTTAATGACCATGTGTTCCATTTTGTAGTTGGAAACAAAGGAAAGACAGATGAGGCACTGTGAAACCTTCCATAATTTTGAACCCTTCTTTCTCTTTCTTTGACTTCCAAATATTTTTGTAAATACTATTGTAAATCTCTCCATTAATTCACAGTGTGTTCTATCTTTTCCAGAGCTTTTCTTGCAAAAGCTAAATTTTACACCAGGCTGTCTTAAAAGTTGGCAATCAGTTTACTTCTCAATAGTTGGCAAAAAAAAAAATTTTTCTGGGCTATTTGCATGGTGCATGAACACAAGGCAGCTTGTCAGGTTGAGTTCAACTATGACAACAGGATTTTAATATGAAAAGGGTAGAGAGAAGTCACAGAATCCTCCTACATTGCACTATTATTGTAAAGTATCACTGATCGAAAAGGTGAAGCACTGCTCTAAAATAGATGAGGCTTGTTTGTTACACAGAGACAATCCAACATATCTTTTACAAGATATGTTTGTAGAATATACCTTTCTGTGATGCTTGTGGCCGTAACTATTTCTACAGTGTGCTTAAAAATCCTGTGAGCTGTACTGTTCTTTGAGCATGGGCTTATACATGTAGCAAAACCCTAAGCTACTTCATTTTCAGGCAGATTGGACTCAGGCATAAGCATGAAGTGAACTTTGGAACTGCTAGGTGCATAAGTGTACATTTTTCTTAGCGTGAGTCAATGTACTCTTCTCAGTGTGGTGGATCACCAGCACAGTGCTTCTAGGCACTACATATTCCTCTCATCTTACGTGCCAGTGCAGGATCTTTTAAAAAAGCCTGGAGTTTTCAGCTATGAGTCTTCTCATTAAAAATGGAGGTTTGCAGTACAGTGATCTCCTCTTCATAATCAGTGAAGTTCTAGTCAAAAGTACAGAGCATGACTGCATCCTAAACTAGGAGGCAGAGACATTATGCTTTTTAATTTTTTTTTTTTTTTCTCTAAGGGGATCAAAGAAGAAAAAGCTCATATGAATAACTCTATATTGTTGATATCTGAAATTAGGTTACTGTGTGCATCCTGCATTTTGCACCCTTCTAGCAGCAAGGATTTATCAAATTGAAACATTGATGCTCCACCCAGCACCATGGATGTGCAGAATCAGACCATCTGAAATGTCTGAGTCTTTTCTCTGGCTCAATTCTTTGACACAGTGCAGATACAGTATTTTAGAGAGGAAAATAAATCCAGCAAAAATATATATTTATCCAAGGAGAGCCATATTGAACAATCTTTATTTATAGCTGGGAGAACAGAAACATAAAAGTTTTGTAATTGGTTATATTCCTTGTCTCTTTTCCAGAAGATGCTGTTAATTATTCCAATATGTTAATTTCCTCCTCCTATAATTACTAAGTATCCAAAACAGATGGCATAAACTGCTTGTAAGATTTTCATTTATGTGTAAGTGCAATGAACTGCTGAGTGAATGGCATTGTAAATTCAGTCTGAAGTGATTTAAGCCAAGCAATGCTTTTTAAGAGGTGAAAGGCAGTATAACTCACTCGCTCTTTTGGGTTTTGTTTCCTTGACAAATTCCTGGTGATACCTTTATGACTGCTTGGGTGCAGCTTTTGAGCTTGACGGGTTTGTGTGTGTATTTGTGGACCTGAAGAGCAATTTTATTTTATTCTTACTTAACCTCACTTTCATGTAAAAGAGGTATTTATTGGTTGAATGGCAGAATTTTTCTACAGTGACTCAGCTGAAGATGTTCCTGATGTTGTAATCTGTTCGTATGGTTTGACTGGAATTACAGTAATATCCAGGATGACTGGATGACTATAATTCTGTGTATCTGTCTGATTCACGCACTGAGTTACAGCTTGAAATTTCACAGGAACTCAGAGGAAGTGGGTCCTCTATTCCCAGTAATATCCAATGGGTTTTGTCTTGCTTCCTTTCACATACTTTGACTTTCCCATCTTATATATTTCCACTAGAGACTACAAGTCCTGTCTTACATCTGTTCCTACTCACTTTTAATCATTATGAATGTCTTTTTATCCAACTTTTTGGTCCATTGATGTGTCTGGCCACACAGACCAAAAGTGTCTTGTCAAAAGTGGATTCATTTTAAAACAGGATTTTCTTTCCAAAAATAAACCAGAAGGTGAGTGGCCAGTGCTACTATACTTGGGTGGCCAGTGCTGCTGTACTTGTCATGTTAATATAAGAATTTTCTTGTCTGTTTTCTTTCTCTTTCTTACCCTTCACACACTTTGAAAGCGCAATTTGCTTTTATGGTACTTAAGGATATTCGGACAACCCAGCAAATGTGAGACTAGCCTAGATGTCATGCATTTCATTTCATGAAATCCTGCAATTTGCTGAAATGAAAAATGATTTGTTCCCCTCGTATAACCGGATCTTCTTGAGGTTAGGCATGGTTCCTTTCCCTTATTCTGGTCACTTTGTAGTATGGTGTAGGACTGCTGTCCCACAGAAATGGTGTAAAACTCTTAATTGGTGTAGGATTCCGTCCATACAAAGTCTGGACTCTACTACTCTCACGTTGTCTTCTGAAGTCTCTGGGGAAGCTCTGGGATAGAGAATATATCGGTGAGTGTGGGAGGAATGTATCCAGCGTTGGATTCCAGTATGATTCCTGGTTGCTGGTGAAGTCCCAACTGACCTGACATCATTTGGATGTCATTTCCATAATTCACCTTGTGCTGTGACAGTTAGGTTATACTGTGGGCTTCACAAAACAGGGAAAATACAAAAAATGCTTTTATTTCCTTATTCTTTCTTGAACCTCTTAAAGGCCCCACAATGAATGTCATCAACCATGTGACTTAAGTAAGCACCATTCCTCTGCACAGGCATTGGCCAAAGCAAGGTTCACCTGAGAGGATTTATGAATCAAACTTCCTCCCTGGTCACTGTCACATAACATCTCAGGCTGGCTGTCAGTGCTAAGACATCTCCTTGTCTGGAGGCCTCATGTAAACCAACCACAAGCAAAAGTATGTGTGTGTCTGTGTATTGGGGGCATATATGGATGCATGTGTTCGTGTAGAGTGGTGACAAAACCAGATGAATTGGAGAACAGTAGCATCCTCAAATGTGGGTTTCTTGTTGAAATGAAAATTTGAAAGCTTTCTTTGGAGAGCCAATTAAATATGTAACTTGATTTTACCTCTACTGTATACATTACATTTATCTGTAGTTTGAAATATTCATGTATGAGATAAAAAATGTACAAGATTGTAAAACTTCTTTTTAAACATTAAAAACTGTCAAGTTTATTTTCAGAAAATTATTTCCCATCCTTTTGGTCAGAAAAAGTATGAAGACTTCATACTATGCTTGTACAGTGTTTCTGCCACCCTGAAGCTGACCATTCATTAAAATGCTTTTATTTCCATCAGTTTTGTTTGGATAGTGCTTCTGTGAACCTGGCATGAGCGCACACGTCTATAAGCAAGGTTTTGTAACTATTTGTGACAAAAAGGACTTTGCAGACTCTATGAACTGTTTAGTTTAAAAAAAAAAAATCTTTCTTATTGGATGTTTGTTCAAAGAAAATGTGAGTTTTCTAGGTTTTGTTTATGGAGGATTTATCTGTGCTACTTTAACTGAAAAGAGTTCTCTCACCTGTGGCTAGAAGACTTTGTTTGTCATCCAGATCCTTTGTACTGTGTTCCTTTCCAGCCTAGAAGCAACATAGGCTTTTCTCAGGGCAAGGTTGAAGCCTGCAGTGATTTTGAGTATGTTCTGTTTGTCTGTGATTAAGATATTTAGTGTTAAGGTGTTCATTCGCTTGATTCATTCCTTACATCTGGTTGAGAATTCTACTGCAGGTCAGCCAGATTTGACCATCTCATGCTGGCTTACATTTTAGAATGGCTTTGCCTGCTGGTCATCATAATACCACCATCCTGATTTGCTGTGAATGCAGGCCTAGATGAGTCACTTCTGCTTAACATGTACAATGAAATCACATCTGTGAACCAGGAAGGTGACACTGAACCGGGGAGTTTCAGAGCAAAAGGTAATAGTTGAAAGTGTAGGTGCTTGGGGGCCATCGTGCTGTCACTGGGGCTATCGTGGGCTGATGGGATGTCGCTCATCTCACAGATTTGTCATCCGAATATTCATGTTTACATGTAAAATAAGTGTCTGATCATCCATTATTGTCACTGAGATGTGATTTAGTTGCCAGGTGCCCTTTGAGATGTGGTAGGGTACCTAAGACCTACAGGGCTGGGAGATATGGCACAGAGCCTACAAGAGACCTGTGATCTCTAGCATAGCTGCTGCTGGCTGGTAGCATATTGAGGGATCTGGTGGCACTAGGTGCCAATGTGTAGTCATCTGAATCCTACTTTAGATCTCCATTGTTCCACGTTTGTAGCTCAAAGCACATATGAAATAGTCTCTGACAAGGTGATTTAATCACAGAGACTTTGGCTACCAAAGAAAAATATGGTGAATGTTTTTCTTGATGCCCTGGCTGCTGGGTGCACAGAGGCTGCAGATTTTGCTTGGCTGACTATTGTTATCTTTAGGAGTCAGTCAGTTGTGCCTTTAGTAGATGGAAGTTTGATGACAAACGAACATATTCTGTCACTGGCTTTCTACACAGAATGCCCTAGGTGAGACACTCATTGCTCCAGGGGTTATTTATTTCTGTGCATTGCCCCACTCTGTTTCTTGGAAACAGAAGATTTGGCCTGATTACGTCTCTAAATATCCCTCCACAGTAATGGCATGACAGCAGTTCTCACCGTTTCCCTTCTGATTTTCCCAGCAGGTCACATTAGTGAGCAGTCCATTTACAGTGGTGCTCGGATGAGCTATTCATTTGTAGGCATGCTTTGCACTCCTGCAGCTGTCCATTGGGCACTCAAGCATATGCTTTCATCACATCAACACAACTCAGTTACTGGTCACAAGCATAAAGTTAGCCTTGAGCAACAGCATTTGCACACTCAAATCTTGAGCTGAGGACACAGGCAATCTTCCTAGCACTTCCTATTTTCAGATGTTGCAATGGCTCTATTTAAATAGAAGTGATGATGGTGGTTTACTTTCTCACTGCCTCAAATGACATACCAGGCAGTCTAGCACTGCTTGCTTGTACTTCCCAAAATAAAGCTGAGTGCAGTGTGCAGTGTTGTACAGTTCGTATTGTTTCCACTGATCCTTACAATTTAATACGCTGCATTTCTCAAGGCTGGGGCAGTTCCAAGCAAAGGGTATGTAGAAACTCTCATGTATTAAGGAACTATATAGACAGTCCAGCAAGCTCTGTGTTCCACTAGCAAGGATTATTGGCTATGCAAAAAACATAAAGTTTGCTTTTTGTAAAAATTTTATGGATGAGATCTATAAACATACATGAAGTTTCCCACACTTATTCTAGGTGTCCAAAGGCTGACAAGCTCTTCCAAAATTCACTACAAAAAAAACCTCCAAGCTGTAGACATGAGGCTGTAAAGCACTCAGCTGTTACAGTGATGACAGCAACACAGAGAGATCTGGTTTTTGCTTTTTTCTTTGTTCTTGCATTTTTAAAAGAGTAGCTGTATTTCACAGTCCCTTTTAAATTTTTTTTATGTGATTCTGAATGTGAAATGTCTTTTACTAAGAACTTGCTCCTTGCTCCCATAAACGGGTGCTCTTGCAGAACCTTGGGAAACTACTAAATGAAACAGCGTTGACTTAGAAGAGGGATCAGCTACACGAGAAGTGATGCTAGTGGTTTAGGATGAACTGTCAACAGCCTTAACATCAGCAACCACTTTCCTTGAACTTTGCTTTATACAGGGAGGCAACAACCCTCTGAACACCTTTGTCAACAGAGTCACTAAATTTGCATCAGCACTAAACTGGCTGGAAAGAAAACGTGTAGCGTGTCTGCCTGGAGTCACTGGGGTGTAGGACAGGGCTGCTCATGGTATGAAGTCAGGGCAGGTCCCATGGTCCTGTTAAGGAGCAGAAGCATTGACACTGACCAATTGTCAGTGCCATTGGCATGGTGGTTCCGTGCTGCCAGCCTGGGGTGCTGTGAAGAATTAGGAAAGGGAAAAGAAACAGGGCAACATTTTTGAGGAATGCAAATCAGACAGGCTTAGCTCATAAACAAAAACATGTTAAAGTGGGGACATGCCACTGAGTTTTATTATTTTTTATTCCAGAAGAGTGACACACCTGAGTCCTGGATCTGTCACTTCTGTACGACATGTTCTGAGCAGACTCTTGGTAATGACTGCTACATTGCCATGCTTCATCAAATAGACTTAAATCTTTGAATTTATACATTTGGTACAATAACGACCATTTGCTGAGTGTGGTTTCTAAATTAGATTTCTTTTTACACTTGACAGATAAAAATATACTTTGTAGAGCTTCTCAGTTTGTTGAGTTTTACTGAACAGATGTAGTGCTTTTTCTGTTCACATGGAATCATGTCAGTGAATCTGGTCTTAAATGAAAACACCTCCTGTCCTTCAAATCCACATTTCTCTCTAGTTTTGTGGATTGATGAGCCCTCCAAGCAGTGAAATAAGGCTGTGGCCATTCCACAGAGGAAGGCCATGCAGCAGTAGTGCTACTGCAAACTGCACTATTTGGGAAGACTGGTGGTTCAAGGGATGTCTAAAACATACAGTGCCGGAGGATATTTATCATTACATATGGTAGAGATGGTCTGGAATGCTAAATGATTTTTTAATTTGTTTCTGATTTCAATAAGATGATCAAGAAATTATGACCCAATGACAGAGCTGGCTCTGCAGTTTTGGAATGAGCCTCTGAATGTGCTCTTGTTGACATCCAGTGGTTGTCTTGCCTTTTTCACCCTGCTTTTGACAAAGTGGATGTTTCCGTACTTCCTATGGAGGAGTGTTCCTGAGGCACAGTGGGAGCCACTGTCACCACATAGACAGACAGAGGTTAGATAGAGCTCCATCCATTTCTTTGTGAAGATATATTCATAATTGCTGTGTGTCTTTGGCCCATGTGTGTACACTCATACCTGCTAGCACTGCCAAGCTAAAAAAGAAGGGGACGTTCTAGTGACTGCCATCAGTGCACTGTGAGGTGTGCTCAGGAATGCTGTTTGAGAACTCAGTGGTTGGTGTGAGGAAGAGAAAGTGGTAGGATATTTCATTCTTACAGATGCTGACATGGCCTACCGTGGACTAGAGTGTGAATACAGAAAATAGGTTAGAGACACAGCTTGCATTAATCACCTGGTGTCAAGTTGCAGCTGGCAGCCCCATCCTTCCTTGTTTACCTCTACTGCATCACTTGTTTGGCCTTTTCTGAATAAACTCTGTTATGCATGGAACAGATTTGCCTTGGCCTCTCTAACCCTGAAATGGGGACATATTGTGTTTTTCCACGTATGAAAAAAATAGCTAAGCACTAAACGTAGTCACAATGCAAAGCTGAGCTGTAAAGCTCCAGCCTTATATTGTTCAGCTTTCTTATTGCATTACAAAATAAAAACTGTGCAATTTTTTTTTGTTTTTTCCTCAAGGCATTCATCTTGCTCATTAAACTGTCAAAGTGTGCAGGCTGGCTGTATAAGAAAAAGATAATGGAAAATGTTAACACAGTTTATGTAAGCCACTAAGACCTGAACCACTTTGCCCTGTGTATATCTTTACTCATGCGAGAAGACTCTTTCACTACAGTAATACACCCCACTGAGTAATATTTTTGTGCATAAATGTTAGACAAAAAGATTGTTTGTGGCTTCAGATATTTCACATGCACATATCCATAGCTAACAGAGGAGACAAATGAGAAACCGATTCCCAAAGGTGTAAATGCTGTGTGGCATCTCATCTCCATTAATGTGCTACAGGAATTGAATTCCATCACTCTGAGTAGTGCTGCTGTAACAAACCTGCCAGCCTTTCCGTGGGGTTGTTTGTCCCTCCTAAAACCCTCTAATGAACACTGTGGGGAATGCTTTAGTTGCCAGGCTCTCTCTTTAAAACTCGTCTTGTGCAGATGTCCCTGGTACATAAGGCCAAGC
>VXAV01006934.1:143729-155499 GCA_013399715.1 Alectura lathami | reverse complement strand
TTGAAAGTATCCCTGAGGTAATTTAGCAGCATGTGGCAGAGGACTATTACTTTCTGCCTTCAGTGTAAATAAGGAGGAAATCATTAATAATTGGAAGGGAGATGTAGTTGCTGTGCCTTATTAATCTGCTCAAGGAGACTGCTTGTGAGTTCATCACTATGAAAGTGGGTATGAAATCTTTAGATTAATCCTCAATGTGCAGACACACTTCAGTGAATATCAAGTCTTTGAAATTTATATTAGCAAGCTAAAACCAAAATTTCTGGCAGAGANGACAAGTATCATTATGTTGAAATTGTCGTTCCTCCAGTAGCCATGGGGTGAAATTTGAAAGCTCTGAAAGGCAGGTTTTTGGAGTATGGTAGGTGTTTTTTCCTGTAATGTCACCAGAAAAATATGCTCTGTTCTCATTTGAGTTAAAACTTTGAAACTTTACATAAATCATAATATTCTTCATGAATAAATGAAGCCAATAATGTATGCAGGATGCTTATCATTTTTTTTCTTGTTTGAAAAGTTTTGCATTTCAGAGGGTGAAAATGCTATTATAAGTGCCACGGTTGCTACCTACAGCGCATATTATTTTGTCTTGGTAGATACTGTCTCATTCACGCAGACCAGACTGGTGTTCTCTCACGCTGCTTTGACTGATTGCTGTTTTTCTGGTACTTAATTTCTTAAGAAGCCTTCTCATATCCAAATGTAAAAATCATACTAGCAGAAGATATATAGTTTTACTGGTTGCTATAAAATATCTTGCTTTACTATTAAACACACAAATCTTTAAGATAAGTGATACAGAAAGTAACTCTGTATGTACTTTTTAGAAAAAATTGTTTTTGTTTTTTTTTTTTTCATAAAATGACAATCAAAATGAGTACAGCTATATATGTTATTAAATTTCTGGCTACTGTTTCCCTAACTTGGAGACTTATATAAACATTCTCAACAGGAAGATACAGAGCTCAGGGGCATCAGTGGAAACGCATGCATTAGAAATAATTATGCCTTCTATTTTTGCATTATAACCACCAGAATTCCATCAACATCCATAAGACAATGGAACAAATGCATCCATTTTATTTGTGAAAACACACAGTTGAAGAAAAATGTGTGCAGCACTACACACTATCTATTACTTAGTTTTTCTGCAGTTCTGTAGGCCACAGATTAAACAAGCAAAGAATACTTGATTTTTGATCTGCATTGCAGATTTTGGAGCACTTTTTAACTCTTCATCGGGTTTCAGAAGGCTTGATTCTGTTACACGGTATTTTAGCTTAAGTTCAGCATTTTCAGTTACTTCTTCTGCCCACAGCAGGGGGGGTGGAACTAGATGATCTTTAATGTCCTTTTCAACCCTGGCCATTCTATGATTCTATGATTCTTGTTTTCAGTGTTGCAACACATAGGAATACTTTGTTCTAATTAGCTTTTCATACTTAAAAAAAAAATAGTTGGTAAAAATATCCTTATGGAAATTTAAGAGTGGATGTTTTTATCTCTGTTTTATATGTGGTGAAAGATTTGCCAAGGCTTCAAAGCCAGTCACTGGAGGAATGTTAGAACTTGAAACATTCTGGTTCTGCAGCCTGCCTGCAGTATTTGGTTGGTACTAAAAAGACAGCAATTAAAAGTAAGCAGCTGGCATTTTTGCATTGCAAAAGTGTTAAATAGTCCATGGTAGCCTTGCAGCCCTGTGTGAAACACAATGAGAACTTTGTAATTGGCTGGTATAAGTGCTCTTGCTTTTATCTGGAGCACTTACATGTTGATATTTTCTTTTTTTTTTTTTCATCTTCAAATATCTTGGAGGCACAAAAGTGAAACTGACATGGAAAAATATGGGGTTAAATTTGGATTTCTGTAGCTGGTGTGAAGTTCCAGAGAATGGAAGTAATGATCTTGGGGAAGGGAGTGCTGATGCAGTCACAATGAACGATTATTCACTGCCTATTGGAAACATAGGTAAAGGAAAGGAGATAATTTGTCCATGGTCACAGATTTAGCTGGAGGTAGATTTGAAATGCCTGTCTCTTTGCCCCATGCTTTAATAACTATTCTGTCACCTTTTGAAATCATACAGGGTTTATGTGGCAAGGTTTTGGTAGGGGGGAGTTGCAGGGCTCCCTTTGTAAGCAGAGCCCAGCAGTGCCCCGCATCAGAACAGAGCCAGCTCCAGCTGCTCCAAAAGGGCCCCGCCGCTGGGCAGAGCTGAGGCATGCTCGACACTAAGCAGAGTGGCAGAGACAAAGCATTTCTCATCATATTGTCTCCCCCTGTTCTTCTGAGGAGGGCTGAGCGGAGATTGGTGTGGTGGAGCTCAGCTACCCATCATTGTTAAACCACCCCAGAAATGTGGCACTTGTAGAGCAGAGCAAACCGTGTTAGCCTGACACTAACATGTCAGTGGCTGGCTGAAGAAACAACTATATATGCTGTAGAAATTTCTTTGTGCCATACCAGCCTGCTAAAGACCCGGTGGTATTTCAGGGTTCTGCTTTTTATAAGTGGTCCTTAAGCAGGTTAAAGTGATCAGCATAACAAAAATGCCTGTCCTCCTCCCATCACATGTATATAACTCACAATTCATACGTAAATGCAACTTACAGATGCTCTGAATTGTCGTGCTGACTGGGGTTTTCACTGGATAAATGTGTTAGCTTAACTGATAGTCTGTGTAGTAATGATGGAATGATGCGTGCAAGGCTTACCTGATTTTGTCCAGCTTTCCTCTAATCTGCAAAGTTGGCTTTGAGCAGTAGCTGGAAATTCCCAGACAGGAAAATACTGAAAATACTAAAACACAGGCCAAGTCACCCAGATCAGAGAAAGCCTTTAGGTCACTCTGGTCCTGAAGGACCCCAGTGAGCTCCAGTTCTGCCACAAAGCCCAAGAGGGGTTAGACCGTGGGATTTAACCTTAGAGAGATGTGTGGCCAGACACCTCAGCACATGCAATGTATGAGGCAAAAATTCTGCTGGCTTCGTTACCATGACAGCCTTTGGTATATTCAGCTCTTCCTGGAATGTCTCAAAATATAAAAGAATCAAAAATACCGTGTTCTTAAGCGTGCTCTGTAATTCCCTCATGTCAATGCAATGTGAAGCAGCGATTCCCTTCACCTCTTACACCCTGCTCTTGGTAGCTCATCTGTTGTAGGCCAAGTGCACTGTGCAAACCAGGGGCTCAATTCTGCTTGCTCGTGAGCAGCAGCGTGGCCAAGCAGCCTCTTCTCATCAGCACTTCTCGCTCCTTCACAGCTGCCTGCTGTCACCATCTCAGAGTGCCATCAGCTCCTGCTCCAGGTGCAGCTCCTCTCCACATGCTGGTTTTTCTCTCATGCTCCCTTTATTATTTTCAAGGCCCAAATTAAAATGTGTATTGTTTTCCATTCTTGTTTTGGTTTGCTGCTACAACAGAAGGTTTAGTAGAGCAGTAGATATTGTGAAAAAAGAACAGATAAGTTTCTGCATCATAAAGATTCAATATATATTGTGCATTTCTTCCATTTAAAACTTGGCCTTTGCCCATGATTACCTCACAAATAACGTTTCTGCTTTGTAATTACTACCCTTTGCCCTCTCCAGCTGAGTTACCAGGGAGTAGAGGAGATGATGACCCGTTATCTAATTGCTACCGAGGACTTTGTATGGGGAAGCAGTGATTTTCCACCCATGGCAGCACTGTCTTGCTGGATAATTTGGAATTAGTGTCATTTCACTTCTTCCTTTGCAGTGTTTTCCTCTTTATTTATTTTTTGAAATCAAGAGTAGTTGTGAGACAGTACGTGCTTGCAGACAGCAGTCGCTGTCCCTCACAACTCTGCAGCTGAAAATGAAACGGCTTCACTGAGCTGGTTCCTCAAGAGAGCATGGAGGGTAAAGGGGCAGTGCTAATTTCCAAATTTCACTGCATAGGAAAGGGATGAGAAATCTCGGTGGGAGGGAAGGTGGACTGTCCCTCTCTGCCTCAGGTTCTTCCCCACTCTTTCTTCCTGGTCCTTCACAGACCACAGATATAGGACATCCTACCGCTCACTCCATCCTCTTTAGACACACAGACCCTCCTCTACATCTCCCTTGTTGCAGTGGTCTAGAAGTTCCCACCAGTCCTTCTTCACTTTCATAAGCCTGCCAAACTGTTAGACAGATGGGGCCTGTGAAGACGAGACAGAGAAGGATCTAGAGCTGGGCTTTGGTCTTAAGATCAGGGCTGGGGTAGATAGCTGGGAGATGTTAAGGTTTTCTTCTGCTGGCATTTCTGCACAAGCTCATTTGTTTAAGACTTACAGGAGAAGCAAATGCGTTGGGATACTACAGCCAAGATTTTTGCAAGTGTTCTTAAAACTTATATTTGTACTTATTGGATGCTATGTCAAGGTCACAGTTTCAATTTGAAATCTTTTGGAAGATCTGAAAAAGCAATATTTTCAGTAATTGATTTCATGGCAGAGTATTTAACAACAGATACTCTGTAAAAGTATCAAGAAGCACTTAAACATGATCTTGTTAACAAATCAATTTTTTAAATTGACCTAGATTAAAAATACTAACACACAGATGCAGAAAAGCAATATAAAGTAAGTGGTGGCAGTATGAGCACTCAGTGGCTTTTCTTTCAGTTCCTCTAATGTACCAGGGGGATCCCAAGCACTAGGTCATAGAATCGTGTGATCCCACAAGGATCATATATACAATATAATACAATTAGTGTCAGAATGTTTGCTGTTCCTGTCTGTTTAGGAATTTCAACATAAATTCTTAAGGCAATGATAATGGAAAATTCCCCATAGGCATAAGCAAAATTAGAAAAAAAAAAGAAAAAATCCACTCTGTTAATGCTTCTGATTGCTAGTAGATGTCTAAGTGAGAATAAAACAAATTTTACCTTTAGGAAGATATTTTCATTATACAACATTGAAAAGATTTTGGAGACTGCTTTGGAGTGTATGAAGAATAAAACAGACCTTACTTGGCTTTTTTTTTTTTTTTTTAATAAAACAAACAAAACACACATACCAGAACACTAGCCCGGAAGAAAAGCAACAGGATTTTTTTTAGGATAAAGTCAGATAAGTACTAGCTATTATATCTTCCTTTTAAAGGAGGCATTTCCCCTCTCCTCTTGCCTTACATGCTGAAACTGATTTAGGCAAAGATAATTTGCTTTTCATTCAGGCTGATGGTCCACTGCCAGTTCTCAGAAGAGATGGAAGCCTCTCAAACTGTGCTAACCCTGTCACAATTGACCACATACCTTTTTCAGTAGTAGAATCATCTGTTGACAGCTGAGTCCAGTGAGAGTATAAAGTACATGGAATGAAGACCAAACTATGGAGGTATCACTAATAATTTGATGGGCTCTGCATCCACTGAGCATCAGTGGGTGGTGGAACTCCCTCTAGAGCTCACCAGTTCCATTCTGGACACCTCCCAGGGATGAAGTCTGCTGACTCCCAGTACTGTTGAGAACAGGGTGAATGTTTTCCTTCAATATTTGTTTTATTTACAAATCAGGCAGATATTGGCTGACCTTAGGAATGTGTTTAGTCTTCAACAATTACTGCCACAGGGGAAAAAATCTAGGTTTGCATAAACATAAATATTTTCTTTTGGCAAGTTAAAAAAAATAAATAAATACACTTGCTCTAAAAATTTTAGAAAATCAGTTTATTAAAAAAATCACATTAGATCCAGAAATGAAACAAACCTCTTTCAAAGCAATTTCTTTAAGGTATGCCTAATCAGAAAATGAGGAGTGGGACTTGTCTGAGTAAATTCAGACATTTCTACACTTAAAGATAAGGCGCATGAAGCTCACCCTCTAGGTGGATGTCTGAAATGAGGTGAGATGAATTCTGTGCCACTTGGCTGTACAATCAGTCCTTTGCTCTTAAGTTATCATAAACATTTTCTTTCTGTAGCCTTTGGCCCTTGTCTTTCTGTTTCTTTCAGAATAGTAATTATCCAAGGAAAATGCTGTTCTTAAGAACTACAGGGATCAATTAGGGAAGGCAGCAAATGCATTTCTAAGAATGATTCAACATTTCTTTTCCATTGCTGTGGGCTTCTGTCTTCCTTCCACAATTTCTGTACCACTGAGGATCATTTTAAAAGATTCATGATGATGAAATCTACTTTAATACCGAAAAGATACTAATTTTTATCATCAGCACTCTGTAGTGTAGATTCTGTAGTTCAGAAACGTTCCCTTTCTCTTGGGTCTCAAAGGTAGATGCTGTTTGTACTTTTGGCTTCTGAGAATTGGAATGGTTGTTTAAGTGCAGACAGGATTTTTTGAAAACATTACAAAAGCCCTATTTTATCAGTAGAGAAAAGGGCAATTGTGAGTCATTATAAACACAAGGATGGACAGTTATTTTGCTGCAGCTGGCTTGGAAATCCTAATTTTCTATCCCTTGTTCTTTGCAAATTCATATACACTCTGTATATGTAGATTCTACTGCTTTCTTTGCTAATAGTCTTTCTCCTGTATTTTTGCTGTTTCAGCTCATCAAAGGAAGCTTTTCAGAGATCAGTGAGCTCTCATCTTCTAGGGGCACTAATCTCAGAATGGAAGTCTTTTGGTTATAAATCATAATGCTATTATTCATTCTCAAATTATGATAGTATCTAGAAGCTATATCAGATCAACATATGTCTTGGGATAAACACTGGGCAGATATGTACATGCTCAGAAGAGAAATGGTTTTTATTCCTCTGACAGTATGAGTTTATAGTAGCCTACTTTCCTCCTCCATTCCCTTTGTATTTAAATGGGGAAGCAGAAACTTCAATGAGGTTTGCTACTCTTAACTAAAGATCTTAAAATTGCATTAATCCCAAACTGATGGGCTAAATTAACAGTGGAAATGTAAGCCTCAAGAAACCAAAATCAGTTTTCTATGCAAATGGAATATATTCAGCAGAAAATCCCAGCACTTTGCAGTAGCTGGATATTTTTGAGTGCTTTGGATGAATTTGATCAGCAACGTGGACAGTGCATCCTCAGCAAGTTTGCAGATGGCACCAAGCTGTGTTGTGTAGTTGACACGCTGAGGGAAGGGATGCCATCCAGAGGGACCTGGACAGGCTGGTAAGGTGAGCTCATGCAAACCTCATGAAGTTCAACAAGGCCAAGCGCAAGTGCACCTGGACTGGGACAATCCCAAGCAGAGATACTGACTGAGAGATGAGTGGATAGAGAGCAGCCCTGAGGAGAAGGACATGGGGGTGTTGGCTGGTGAAAAACTTGGCATGAGCCAGCAGTGTGTGCCGGCAGCCCAGAAGGCCAACAGTGTCCTGGGCTGCATTGAAAGAGGGGTGGCAGCAGGGAGAGAGGGAATTGTCCCCCTCTGCTCTGCCCCACGTGCAGTGCTGGGTCCAGGCCTAGGATTCCCAGCACGAGGACATGGAGCTGTTGGAGTGGGTCCAGAGGAAGCCATGCAGACACTCAGAGGGCTGGAGCACCTCTGCTATGGAGACAGGGTGAGAGCTGGGGTTGTTCAGCCTGGGGAAAAAATAAGCTTTGGCCTTTCAATACCTAAAGGGGACTATAGAAAAGCTTCCTGTTTGTCAGGGAGTGCAGTGCCAGGACAAGGGATGACAGCTTTAAACTAAAGGTAGATTTGGGTTAGATGTTAGGAGGAAATCCTTCACAATGAGGGTGATGAGGCCCTGGCACAGGCTGCCTGAAGAAGCCGTGGATGCTCTATCCCTGGAGGTGCTCAAGGGGTAAGAGCTGGATGAGCGTTAAGGTCCCTTCCAAACCAAGCCATTCTGTGATTCTATTCTGTGATTCTGTGGTGCTTTCTCTAGTGATGCTGAGTTTTTAGTCCTGGGAAATGCAACTCCTAGTCGGTCCAGAAAATGGGCTAAAATGGGTGAATTTAAGTCATCAGATACAGATTATGGCCATTTAGCTCACAGTGTAGAAAACCACTGTATAGGTCCAGCTGCCTCAGTTTTAGCCCTGTTTGTCAAGCTGACTGTTGCTGCTTCAGCATTCCCACAGTGTGTTTTACTGGGCTGAAACATGCAAAAGCTTTATTTCCAAATGCATTCTATTTTAGGCTTAAAGCTAATCACAGAAAGGTAAAACTAATATGAAGGGTTAACAGCTTGCTCTAACTCAGTGCTACTGATACTGAAAACATTAAAGGTGCATTCAGGTCACCTTCCCATTCTACCCGTCCCCAGAGCTGGGTGTGAGCAGTTGTCAACTGGATTAAATAATTTTAATTTGGTCTCCACAAATTCCTACCAGGAACACTGGTTCTTCTGCAACATACATGATCATCTGCTTGAATACTTCATGCTTCAAAGACCCAGGTAGTTATTTTGGGTAGCAGAACACTGATATACACAACAATGAAATGGAAACTGCATTTGGTCTGTCTCAGTAATGCTGGTTCTGTTGTCTAGTTTATCAATACTTGTCCATTTAGAAGCCACAAATTTAGTGCTGGCTAGTTGGAGAGACTAAAAAGCTGAAGTCATGCTGTTTCACTTGTGTATAAGTAAAACTTTCAAATTCACTTTTCACTTTTCTCTTAGTTTGTGCTATTAGTTGGTAAAACCTATTTATTCAATAAACACTGTGATTAGGAGCAGGATTCCTACATAGCCATAATAAACATCATCATGGAAAAGTTTTCAAAAAGGAAAACAAAACCAAAGCCCCAGCAGAAGCATTCAACTCTCCACAAATTGAGGCTATTTTCATAGGAAACATTTCCTAAGCTTTATTTTTCTTTATTATCCCTACAGGTGGCATTTTTGTCCTTAACTTTAGACATTTATAGTGCAGACATGTCCTGCTGAGCAGGTCAGCACAGGTTTCCTTTATTGTTAATGGAAAGAGAGACTTTTAGAAGACAATTTGTCTGATGCGATTTCAGTATTTCTTTTATGGTGACAGAAATCATCCGGCAGAGTCCATTGACAGCACATACTGGATCCCTATTGACTTCTAAGGGAGCCTGGAGCTTTCTCTGCCACTGACAGCAGCTCCACAGACTTAAACTGAAACAATTGCATCATCTGTAGCTCAGAGGAGAACTCATGTGAGTGTTCCATCCATCAATTCTTTTATGAACTTGGTGGTTTGTATTTTCTGCAGATTTTGCCTCCAGCAAAGAATTTTAAGGAACATAATCCACACAATCTCATACAAATCTTCTGGAGAGGAATAGTGTTTTCTTCTAAAAATGCAAATTGCTTCCTTTTCTCAGAAGATTTATGTGTAAGAGGGTAAGATAGGCTGGTCTTCCGTCTCCATAAAGTAATGGTTTATTTCAGATGACACCCTGGAGTTCTGGCAGTGGAGGAACACTCACCTATTGATTTCAGTGGAGACTGGAATTTCAGCCTTAAACTCCCAGGCTAGCTGCTCATGCTCAGAGGTGGAAAAATGATGCATCTTCCCTAACTTTAGATATGATTAGTGTAGACAACTGAAATTAAGCCAAACAGCTCAGGATTCTCATATAGGCAATTAGAAGTGTAGTAGCATTTACTCATCCATCTGGTTTCAATGCAGACTTTATAATGAGGTGAACTGTGACCAGATGTGCCTGGTTCTTTCATTGAGCATTAAGGTGACCAGCTCACAGGCAGGGCTTTCAAATCCTCTTGGTCAGAGTGTTCTCACCCCGAGCTTCTAGTCTGGTTTTGCAGACTAAAATGTAAGGCCTTAGAAAGTTTTCACTTAGAAAACTGCAGATTTCATGAAAGTCTATGAAATTGATGTAAACTCCTGTTCCAGATTTTACATCTGTGTTCTTCTCTTGTCTGCATTGTCTGTCACCAGGCAAACAAAAATCCCCTCCAACTGAGACCAAACAATTAAAGGTAATTAAAATGACCCCTGGGGTGTTCTAGCCCAACTCTAGCTAGTTGTGTATTCAAAGACAGAAGCAGAGTCACAAAGGCCAAGAATATCTATTTTCCCTTATTGTAGGAAGTAGATGGGATAAAATAGTCAGAACTGTTTATTCAAAGTCATTTCTTCTGAGTTGAGGAAAAATAAATTATTTTCTACCACATGTGATAGACTGAGTGGCTTGTATCTCACTTAGAACTGAGCATATCAAAAGCAACTCAGAGAAACAATGCCAGAATAATGGCAAAATCCACATTCTTCTAGGGCTGGTGCTGAAAAACTTACAGGAGGTGGCTAGAGGATACTTGACCTGTTTCTGAACTCTTAGGACCTGCAGCAGACCCCACTCTTTCTGATTCTGTTCCTTTTCACTAATGAAATTCTGTTCCTTTTCACTAATACTAATACAGAGTATTTGGGTGAGTGGCAGAGAAGACCACACAGGTAGTCCTGGAGCTAGGAAACTCAACAAAGGGGTTATATACATATATAGAGAGAGTATATATGTATAATTATATATATTATACTTTTATATATATGTATTACATACAGTGCCTGTCTGGAGGTGCACATCTTCCTACGAGGCCTGTGAAAGATGCTGTGCTCTCTGCACGTAGATAAGGTTCGCTTTAGTGGGACAATGGAAAAGAGAGGAGTGATTTTAACCCAGGATATTCCTAAGAGTTTTGTTGAGCTGTGATTGGCAAAGATGTGGGGCAAAACTGAGTGAAACAGGGTCATAGAGCAATTTTTCCCTCATCTCAAGGCAATGTCCATCCCAAATAATAATTCTAGGATGGACAAAGATACTTGTCTTTTATTTTGGCATTGGAAACACTTTTTTAACCAACGATAGCAGTGTGGATATAGCATATCTCTCCTTGCAGGGGAATGAAAAACCTTACATGGTCTCTCTCCAGGGGATCAGCATTAATGCAAAAAAGGATAAGATGATTGATCCATCATTGTTTCCATCATGAGACAAATTGGATCAGCCAGGTGAATGGGTCTCAAGGTGGGAAAATATACTGGAAATCAGATGACAAAGGTTTGAAAGTGCACGCAGTTGAAAAATGAATGGATTTGTGCAGTGATTTCACAGTGAAAGGAGGTGCTGTGGGAAGGACTGGGTGATGAGGACAAAGTCTGCTGTCCATCTCAAGCCCATAATCACTTGTGTGGTTGATAATCTTGAGTGTAAAATGAAATTTTCTGTCCAGCAAAATTCATTTCTCTTACTGTAGTGGCATTTTTGCTGCTGAAGAAGTAGAAGTGAAATGTGCTGTGTCCACACGCAGGTCTTTATATGAACTGATGAAATCTCCTTGTTTTGTTTTTGTTTTTATATCCAGGAAACTATAAGCAGGTTTTCCTTTTTAATGTTATTAAACTCAATCAAATGTGTTTTTTGCAGTAATGGAGAATTAGGAGAGCCCTCCAGTGGCAAAACAAAAGAAATCAACGTTGCTGTGGCAGGGAGCCAAACAAGTGTAGAAACAAGGGAGAGAAATCTCTGCTACATAGTTCAGAGGTAGTAACTTCAGTTTTGTTGGGGGTTGACTTGTTTCCTGCCTATATTGGTGCCTTTGATCCAAAAGAATTCCATAGCACCTCACCGATTCTCCATCTATCCCTGCACACAATGGAATGCATTTACTCATTCATCATTTCTGTCTAGGAGGGGTTATTTGCATGGAGGGGAAAATACTTTAGGGATAAACTAATAGGTTTTACGTTTAATAACTTTGTACAGGAAATGAACATGAAGAGAACTTGGTCCTCACTGAAGTAATTCTTAATATTGAGATTGCAATAGCTGCAGAAAAAATCTCTTCACAAAAAAAAAAAAAAAAAAATTATTATTTTTTCATTAAATAGCCCCCAA
>VXAV01006934.1:94609-136243 GCA_013399715.1 Alectura lathami | reverse complement strand
AAATGGAGATTTGTGCTTGTATGTCTGATATGCTTCTTTCCATACGATAGCTTGCAACCTTGCTCATTTTGTGTACATCTCTAGCACATGCAGAAAGGACCAGATGTTGATTAGAAGAGTTGCACTCAATATGAGAAATGGCTTTCTTATCAGTCTGCTCCTCTGGTAGAGTACAATTCATTGCAAGAAGCCATGGCGTAGTGTGGCAGAGAAGTTAGCCATGTCTGACATTCCTAGAGAATCTTCACTCTGTGAAGATCTTTAAGCTGCTGTCAGTTTCTTTTTCTGCTTGAATGGCCTGGCAGTACAAGACACGTGACTTTTCTGTTCCTACTCCAAAAATTGCCATTGTTGTCATACCTGGAATGAGAAGGAAAAGTGAATCTTTTACCAGGTTATGGTCATGTTGTTGCTGCATTTGGAAATACAATCAAATCAGCTATACAGTGCAGGTTGAGAAGAAGGGCCTTCACATTTACGGTCCAGAAGCCACTTTGATAAATTAATACCTTACTTAAAGTGCGTTGTTTTGCATTCGTTGCCCAAGTGAATAGTCACAGTAATTTTAAGATCAGATGCTGAAAAGTCATTGCTTAATTAAGGATTACTGGGGATATTTTTCAAACAGAAAAGGAAGAGGTGAGAAAAGGCTTCTTGTTGTGCCATTTGAAGGCCTCCTACCTCAAATTTTAAGGTAACAGAAGTGTAGAGGCAGACAAATGCAAAAGTAAGCACTAAACTCCTAATTACAACAGCTGAGCTGTGAGGAATTAGTTGATGACCCTGCATTTCTGCCATCAGCTGTAGGTCTGCCTCTTGATTGTCCTTTAGGGACAATAATAAGAAGAAATGTGTTTCTTCCTCCTCCTCTTTCTTTTTCATCTTTCTCTCTGCCTGCTATTTTTCCATCAAAACCAGGGTAGGGAAACCTTTCTTTGAGATTCTCCTGAGTCTTTCCTTCACTGAAAACGCAATAACCATCACAAAGTGTTCATGGCATTTCACGTGAAATTCAGCACAACTAAATTGTGAAGCATGACGAGGTGGCTTGATGAACAACGTGAGTTTCTTGTGCTAAGCTTTGTGGTGCACAGCAGAAGAGACTGTTGTGCCTGGAAAGCCTTCATGGATAGGAAAGAGCTCTTCACATCAATGGGTAGGGAAATGGGTGGTATAGCAGTCGTTGTAGTGAGAAAAAAAAGAAGGCTGGATGAGGAGCAATGGGCTTCTCTGTACAATGGGCTCCTCTGTTTCAGAGCAAGGGTACTGAGGAGATAAATGACTTTTTTTTTTTAAATCTCTCATGGGTGTCTTTTGATATTGTGGAGGTTGAGTGTCTGGGGGAGAAGAGATCCCTCTAGCAGATGTAACCAGGGAGCTATCAGCTGGCTCTGGAGGTACCCCCAGCCAGCACTAATGTGTGTTGGCTGCATGGTTCTGCATAGCATTGAGTTTTGGTGCTGCTGGTTCAATGGCATGATGTCATCCTTGTTGGTCACTGCTGGTAGGGCAAGCTAAAAGACATTGAACATACTGCCCAGAGAAGCTGTGGATGCCCCATCCTTGGAGGTGCTCAAGGCCAGGCTGGATGGGGCCCTGGGCAACCTGGTCTGGTGGGAGATGTCCATTCATAGAAAACCATTCTATGATTTTATGGTTCTGTGATTCTATGATTCTACTACTTGTGGGCTGGGTGGGGTCTGAGAAACTAACTGTGTAAAGTAGTGCAAGAGCTAGCATACAAAGGTTTCTGTTGCCAGACAGTATAGGTTTCATTCTTGGGCAGAGCTCATTTCTATTCCAGCAGAGCAGTAGGTCACTTTCCAATATCTCCTCTGGATAGGAGGCTGACTGGGCTGTGCATATGTTTATACATTTATTTGTCTGTTGTGTCCACTTCCATACTCCTGTGTGTTTGGATGTTCTTGTATAGATTGGTTGTGCATATGTCTTGCATACTCACAAAACCAAACCAATGAACACCATCACTTAGGAACAAATTCACTTTTAAGTTGAAAAAGTCTTTTCCTGCTAAGGGCAATTAGCTCCCTTTGGTTGCTCAGTACTTCTTAAAGCAGATCTTTTTTACCTACAGCCTAGCAAAGTCTAGCAGCTTTTTATTTGTACCAAATGCATCCTGGAGGGGTACTGCATCAGCAGAGAATCAGCAGTGCCAGCAGCTACAATATTTCTGTCAATCTTTTGTTTAACTGGATTTGCTGCTTTTATAAAGAGCAACAGTTTCACATTGAATGAGTCAAACTGACATGGTTAGGATTTGACTGGATCCAGCCAAAGTGAAACTTTGGCTTAGTAGTTAATTGTACCCAGGGATAGTTGTAAAAGGAGCTTTTCGTGAAGAGGCTGTGGTAGAACTGCAAAGAAGTTATTAAACAAAGGTGCTAATTTGTGGACTGATGAAGAATAAATTATTTTCCCCATCCAGATTTTCTCCTAGACAATGTTTTCATCGCATCTATCTTTATTTTTGAGGGCTTTTTCTGCTGTTGTTCAACATATGTCATAGAGTAGTATTACCTGTACTGTATGCACTGTTTCTGATTTTTTACAGGTAGCTGAATTGAAAAGATGGGAGGGAAAATAATTTTAGATTGATGATTCTGTAGCTCTTCTCACTGAAATGAAGAAACCTTTTTCTTCATCCTGGAAAGAAAAAAAAAATTAATTCTGGGCTGTTGTTTTGGGTGTTAACTACTATAAAGAACAGTTCTGAAGTTAAAGCCAGCTCAGTCATTGTAATATTGGAACCATTTGAAAAAGTATTTCTGCTGGAAAATACAGGGCAGCGTTTAGAAAAGTGAAACATTTACCAAATTTATAAGTAGTTCATTTTTGCGAAACTGTAATTCTTTTAGTAATTTAGAAGATGATGCATTCCTCCAAACGTTCATGAAACTCTACTGCCCAAATCCTCCAGCCAAGTTTTTTATTCCAGTGTGGATGGTGCTATACAAGTAGTGTGAGAACACAAGGCAGACAGCAGACGAGGGACTGGAGACTGCTGCCCGGGCTATGTGATTCTGTCCTGCACAGAAGCAGCAGGGGAGGGAAAAAGGTCTCAGAAGGACAGATTTCTGTGCGTTTCTTAGAGATTTAGAGCACCCTTTATGCCTCTCACTTGAAAGTTCCAGATATGGGGTTTTCTCCTCAAAGCCCTACTTTAAGACAACCAGTATGTTGGTGGTTGTCGTGTTGTGTGAATGATACTGAATAAATTTTCTCTTTTTTGGGATTAGAGGTGTGTGGGACAAGGAGATCTGGAAGTGTTGACAAAGGTCAATTTGTTGAAATGCAGATTTCTCAAAAATGATGGCAATTTTGGGAACATTCACTTGGGAAGGAGTTGATGGCTCTAGACAGAGAAGCAGAACTGCATTCACTCACCTCAGAGCATCATGCTGCCTGCATAGTTAGGGCATTTGTTAATTTGTGGGGGTTTTTTTTTTTTCATAATTAAAAAAAAAATACTAATCCCAAAACATGATGGCACTTTCTCTCTCTCTTGCATTGCAACCTATTAAAATGTTCAAAAACCTTCAAATTCCCAGATGGCAAAATAGTTTTCGGGCTAGTTCTCTCATCAGCTCATGTTGGTAATCTATTTGCCCTTCTAACCCAAGGATTTTTTTTTTCCTTTATTTGGAGAAAATGCTTCTTTTGTCCTTGAAGAGTGAAGAACGAAGCCATTCCATCTTAAATATGAGTAAAGGGAAAGTCCAGGCCATAGCAGAGTGGGAGACAGATGTTATTAGAAGTCCTGTACCATTGCTTGGAAGTCTGTATAAGCACCATGTCTGATCTAAAGCTGTAAACACAGACTGTAAACAGGATTCCATTGCTGGATCCTGTTTTCTATCAAAGTTTTTGTGTTGTCTTTGTCTTCTGTTCTGCATTTATCTCTGCTACTATCATGTATACTTCTTTTGCTTTCCTCCCCTACAAGTTGAATCCATGGTCCTAGATGATTGTCCTTAACAAATTCTTGCCTTTTTTCCTAAAACTTTCCTCATATCCTAATGTAGCAAGCCAGAAAAGCCTGGCTAGGTCTAAGAAGCTCTCCAGCATGTCCCAGGCTGCAGAATGTCACCCAGTTCCCACTGTACTGAGCTCTCATTCCCCAAAAGTTGCCCAACTTTGGGAGCATCTCCATCCAAACTTCCCCTCATCTCTCCCCTTCCCCAGACCCTTCTCATCCTGCTCCATAGTGACCTCATGTTCTCAAACCATTTGCATCCCTCCCTCCCCACACCGTGGTTTTCTAGCCCAGATCTCTTTCCTCCTGCTTCCTGGCTCATCCTTCCAGAACTGCTTGCACCATCCTGCCACTAGAAAATCAGCATTTTCTCTGTCTTCCTTGCCCCCTGAAAAGTCCATTCTTCACCCCAGAGCTTTGCCCTGCTCTCAGTGCTTTGCCCTGTACCGTTGTCCCCTCCTGTTCCATCTGCACAAGGGGCTGGAAGCAGCACTGCCTCGCTGCCCTGCTTTTCCCCCACTGGGAGTTCTGGGTTGTTACTCCAGATCCCTTTGTTCTGATTCCTCCCTTCGATCAAACCACCCCATTTTATTGTTTTTGCCTCTTTGTCCAAGCTTGCCCAGGATCCAGTATCCCATCCGCTGGACCAGGTCCCTTCTCCCTGCTCCCTGTCCCAGCATCTCTGCTCCTCCCCAGCTGTGCACAGTAAAGGCAGGAACTGCCTTGCTTTCCCAAAAATCCGCAGGAGTTTTATTAATCTGATGGCTTTTCCTTTTCTCCCTGGCTCTAATCTGCAGCGAGCGTTTTTGCAGAAGCGTCCATCCCCAAAGCTCACAATAAAACTGTGTGTGCGTGTGCAGGAGCGAGAAGAGGGAGGGAGCGAAGCAGTACAGCAGCCTGGCAATGCGCGGCGGCACCGGGGAGCTGCTAGACCAGGGAAGCAAACCCCTTACTCCGGGCTCAGCGTGATCCCATTGGCTCCTGAGCTGCCGGTTTAAAGCAAAGAGGAGCTCGGAGGACTGAGCTGCACAGCTAGACGCAGACTCTCAGCCAAGTTGTCAGCACGCTGGGAGGGAGAGGCTCGCACACGCGGGATCCGGGGTGTCCGCGGCTTGATGCGCATTCGTTTCCAGAAAGGAAGAAAGGAGAGGGAACAAAAAAAAAAGCAGAAAAAGGGGGGAAGAAGCCTGATCGAGCCCAGCAGCCCCAGGGGGGAATAATGGATGTGACCATATCTCAGTTCATCCTAGAAGAATTCGATGTCAACTGCAGCCTCCTGGATTTACAAGAGACTGTTTTAGAGAGTTTCTCTATCTCTTTTCTGGGCTTTCATGGTAGGAAACCTTACCTAGCGCAGGGCTCAGAAAAGCTTTGTGAATGTTAAGATTGGGTTTGCTTTGTGATGCAAAGTGTGTCGCTTTTGTGCTTTCTCAACTGCTTCTTTTTCCCTTTTTCTCCCTGTCTCTGTTTCTTTTTAACGCCAAAGGTCCGTACTGCAATGCCACCACTGATCAGATCGGGACCTGCTGGCCCAGAGCCTCGGCGGGGAAACTGGTGGAGAGACCCTGCCCAGAGTTCTTCAATGGGATCAAATACAACACCACAAGTAAGTACAAACTCCTTTTCTTCTCCCGCAGATCTGGTGTTGAGAAGACACCTAGGGAGATACAAATTACTATTATCATGTTTAAAAAAAAAAAAAAAAAAAAAAAGTGTTTTCCCGGGAATTAACATTTCCTCCACATTCCAGCTTATATATTCAAAATTCCTGCCTGGAATGATGCAGATTTCTCAGAAGCACAGACTTTTGGACACTGATTCTTTTTTTCTCAAGTGTGTTTAGGCAGACTGGACAAAAACACCCTCATCAGTCTGAGGAGGGTGTACTGTGCTGGCTGACTGTCAGTGTGTTTATGTGTAGCAATGTATCTCTGTGTGCACGTTTTAATGAAGCTGTGCTTCAGCCGATTGGATAATTAAAGGTCCTCTGGCTTGCGAAGTGTTAAGACTAAACACTTAACTGTATTTTGGGTGCAGTTCCCCTTGAAGAGGCTGTTTCTTTGCATGGGGACAAACTGGGCTGGAAGTTGCATCTAGTGAGCAGAAAGCTGAGGTCTGGAATCTGTTCAGCAACTTCAGGTTGTCTTAGGAGGCTGGGGTGGCTGCATCAGTACTGCAAGAGGAAGGGTAAAGGATATTATGAGGCAGATAAAATTCAGAGCAAGAGAGTATGGGGGCTCCTTAGAAATCTCTTGGAACTGATTCTTTAGTCCTAGAGGTAAACAATCTCAATGACTCACTGAGAATTTATTATTCAGGCTGTCAGACCCAGGCACTCATTTCCTTTGCCTTATCTGTCAATATTGTTTGGACCTTTCATTAAGAAGTTTTCATGTATTAGTATGTGTATCCTATTTGTTGGTCACTAATTTTTCCACCTAGTTGGGGTGCTTTTAACTAGGGACATTTCATTCTGTGTTTCACTCCTAACTGTTGTTCAGATGTTGGTAATCTAATTTTCAGGTAGTGTTGATTTCATGGAGCTAGCAGTAAAAGCATGACCCTGTCATTTTAGACCTTGTTTTTTAATTTGTTGAAAGTGAGTCTTCTCTTTCGTCAGCTCCAGGTGTCAAAGGGCAGACAACTAGACAAAAGTTCTGTGCATGTGCTATGCAAAACAAAGCCCCCTTCCAGATTTGTTCCTAGGGACCAACTTCTGTCCTTTTTGCCTTTAAGCAGAGTTACCACAGAGAAGTGCAGGACCATCTTCAAGTCCTGTGTTCTCTGACCTGTGTGCTCTGCGATAAAATAGGTGGGAATAGGCTGGGTTATGATATCATTCGTTATAGCTAATAGTCCACTATCTTTCCAGCCTCAGCTGAGACAAAAAGAAAAAAAATAAAGAGTTAAGGACAGCTAAGACAAGAGCAGCTGTATCAGAATGTACTCTAAAAATACAGCCCTATAAAAGTATGGATTTTTTTTTTCCATTTCCTTTGTTTTGTAGGGAATGTCACTATTTCAACTGCCTTACTTCTTTTTTTTTTTTTTTTTCCCAAAAAGAAAGAATGAAGGAAAAAAAAAAGGAGAGAGAAGTGCATTATGGATGATTCCTTATTTATATCATAAACACACTGGAGAGAATTTAGATGCTTTTCCTGTGCTTGGAATAAAAAAATCTTGAATACCCCAGTGTATTTTGATGAACTCTGTTAATGCTTTCAGTAGCTCATCACTGAGCTGATTTAAAGTTCTTCTCTGATTTCCTCCTTCTTGGAGATGTCTAATTCTTGTACTACAGTGCTCATAAATCTTCTTAAAGTCATTGTTCTTAAAACAGCAGCATGCTAATTTAAATTATAGAGGTTTTTTTTGTTCTTGTTTTTGAATTGTGGAAGAAATGTTTTTTGTCATAGCCTGGGAAAATCGACATTTTTCTCCTTTCAGTATAAAATATGAGTATTCATGTTGAGAAAATGTATGTCTGCAGGACTGGCTCGTAGTGCATGCTGATGCCCAGACGCAGCAGTGAGTGTGGCTTGCAGCAGAGAACTGAACTACTCTAGCCACTGGCTTGCAACTGGTCTTACACTCCTCCATGTGGGTAGATCTCCCAGGTAGTGGCACAGAAAAGGAACAGAAGAACTGTATGGAGATTTGAGTCAACTTGTAAAACCAGTAGCTCGCTGGAGAATAGTACTTGGGGGTTAAAGCTTGGAAAAGCAGTAGGACAGCAAGTTAAGATTTGAATACAGAGGTGCAATTTCTTTTGTGATTTGAAAGACCTGGCAGTTAGTACATGCAGAATATGTCCATAATTTGGGGAGGCCAAATACTCACACGGTCTGACCGCTTCTACTCGCATGGTTTCACCACGTTAGCTTGTGGGATGACTAGTGGTCCGTTTGTAGCAGGACTCGATGTGCTTATAACCCAGCCTGTGCACCTCCTGCTGATAATAAAATAAGCACAAACAACTGATTGAAACAAAAAGGGGAAATGCAGCTTGCAGGCTTCAGAGGTGAATAACCCAGCTGCAAAGTCAGGGTTTGGTCAGGAGATGGCCTGGAGCAGGATGAAATTTCTGCCTTGGACAGGTAGCATAGTTTTGTCCTGTTTTGTTCTGCATTTTGGTGAGGCAAAGGGAGGTATCATTGCGTGTAACATTGTACTGAGTTGGTTTTGAGAGACAATTAAGACAAGTTTAGAAAAATTAATGTGTGATGCCTTTCTTCTACGGGCTTATACGGTTCTGGTTTGTAATTCAGCTATTTATGGTACTGTCATGAATCCTGTATTTGAGAGCTGTCGCCTTTGAGGAACTGTGGCATATTTTTAGTTGTGTTTTCTATGTCTGTTGGTATATTTCTCATTCTAATGTGTATAAAACTTCTGAATCTGTTTCAATGATTTTTATTTTTAACTGAAGATCTCAAAGATTCAAGATCTGTACCAATTTCGTAAAGTTAGCTCATCAGCTGGAGGACATGAACGCAGTAGTTTTCCTCTTGACAAAAGATTTTGCATTCTAGACACCAGAAAATCCAAAATTGAAAGTGCCCAAATTTCAAGGAAAACTTATACAAGGCTCATTCAAGCTCAACACTTTACTCCATGGCAAACCAGCCTCCCTGAGGTCTGGGACGCACGGGGCTATTTCTCTGCCTTGTCGTAGCTACTGTGCATGTAGTGTATGGAATTCAAGACAAAACAGTAGGTCTCACCACCACAGACCAGCTCATCAAAGGCTGTGGATGGAACTGCCCCTGCTTGCTATCCATCTTGTGCACTGTTGTGTTTTGACCATCACTAACTCAGAAACCCTGAGTCCTCAGATGCAGAATGCTTTCAAACCCTGCAATATGCCATCAAAATTTAACCAAAGGATGTTTGAGTCAAAAAAACATAAGAAGTGGTGCATAAAAAAAAATAAAATCCTGTTTGCCATTGAAAAGAAAATCATTTTCAAAAAATATTTCCATTCTAACTTCAAAAAAATCCCATAGTGATGATCTGAGTGCCTGTGTTTCTATGTGTCCCTTGGGAACTGATGAGTGACTCAGATAAGTTTCATCTGAAAACAAAGTCTGTCAGTCTGTGAGTATTTTTCATCTCTGACACTTTGCTATTTTGTGTTTTTTTTTTTTTTTTCCTTCTTTATTTGCGAAACAAAGTCGTGCTGATGAATCAAGGTGTGCTTACTCTGCAGTATGGTATGTGAATATAGGCAAAATGTTCTTTGACCGAGGATCTGAAAATGATACTATCCACTCAGAACTTTGCTTTTTTGGCAGCAAAGCTTTTGTATTAAACTCAACAAGAAAAAAATAAAAAACAAGGGGAAAATGTATGTGTTGGTGCAGTGTGTGGCTGTGCACTTGTCTCTGTTCAGGATCTATATTTAGCTAAAAATGACAGTATCATTGCTGCCCTCTAGATGTGTTTATGCTTTGACAGCGTGAAGCTTTTATTTTTGCTTTAGAAAACAGATTAATTCACTTATTAGGGTATCCTCAAGCTTGATTAATTCAGCAGATGGGCATAATGAGACTCTTTTGACTGCTTGCAGAGGAGGTGTCTGTGCATGTAAGTACTTACAGCATGTTACAGGCTAAAGTACGTCTACTTTAGCTCTCTCCTTTCATTGCAAATTGCCCTTTGCAATGGAGAATTTCAAGACTAGTCTCCATCTGACAGTACGTGTTGGCTCCTGTAGCCATGGCTGCCTGGTTTGAGTTTGGCTACCAGATCTGGTGCGGGGGAAGGGGATTTGTGGTGGGACAGCTCCCCGGGGCTGTTCAGCTTGGCTTGTGGTGGTGGCAGGCAGGAGGTGGAAGCATTGCAAGCCTCTGGCTTGCAGAATGAGATACAAATCTGTGTGTTTATAGATAGGTATCCAAAGGTAAGTATCTAAGCTCTGTAAGTTAGTGGAGCTCTGTTCACTACAGGGGATGAAGCCTAGAGAGCCTCTCAGCTTAACTTAATTGGATGGATCAACTCAATAGCCCATGCAGAAGTGCCAGTGCCATTTGGTACGTCCAGGAGTATCTTGCCTGGCATCTGGCTCCTATTTCAGAGAGCCCAGGCTTTTTATATGTTTGTGTTTTATCTTCCAGGCCACACACACATTGCAAATACTCTAAGAAAAATGATACAATGCCTTTGTCCGGGCAGCTGAACTCATCCCTGGGTATCTGTTGAGCTGAATTGAACCCAAACTGGGGACTCACCTTAGGAGGTCAGACTACTTTTGTTATCATTGGGGACAGAAGGTCTCTACGGGTCCCTCTATAAGCCCATCTCTCTCAGTACAGGAAAGCTCTGTGGCTGAGATAGCCACTTGAGATGAGCGTTTTGGGTATTGCAAAAAGCATCCTCATTTTCTCCAGGGACTCTGCTGCTGAAACAGGTACATAAGCACTGCCAACCTCGCACTGATGGGGCTTTGGTCCCTCCTTGACTGCTCCCGCTTCTGAGGTGTACACCACCTTTTCCTTGCTGGCTCTACAGCCGGATGCCTTGTTGAGAATGATTTGGACAGAGCTGGTGATTAGCAACTGGGCTGTTGTTCGTGTGGACAAACAGAGAGAGTGAGCCACTGACAGGAATGTCACATCTATTGACAAAGTTTGCTTCACACTGAAAGAAAAATGCCTGCAGCTCTTTGTTGCCTCATCTTGAACAGAGGCCTATAATCTTTTGTGTGATAAGGGAGGGGTGAAGAAATGAATTAATAGCTCTTCTTTTTTTCCATCCTCTTTTAAAAGGTGTTAAAGAGACTAAATATTTTTTTAAAAGAGGAAAAGAGCTAATTTTAATAGGTTAAACAGCCATTCTTTTAACAAGATCTAACCCGTGCTGCTTTTCTTTTGTGATTAATTACTGTTCAAAGTTCTTCTGGAGCGATAGCTTTAACCTACATGTAAAACAGGAGCTTCACTTGGAAATCATCAGTCTTAGAGTCTGGTTCATACTCTGTGGGTAAGACTTGTCCTGGTAATTACAGAAATGTGCATTTTTATAGGTGACTGGCCTAGAGGCTCAATTAACATTTTCACTTGTGTTTTATCTTGTGTACTTTACCATCCCGAACACTCCTATTGGTCACGTATACGTGGCTTACATTTTCCTGAGAGATTATTCAGGTTTGATTTCTAAAGGGTGCGTTTTTGAAAGCCAAGTGCCTTGGTAAATGATGAAGGCCATTTATGCTGTGGTGGCCTTCCACCTTTAAAGAGAGAAATAAATAAAACATACATCAAGACTGCCTTGTCAGCATGAGTGGCAATTCCTAGAGGCACAACTGGATGCAGTGGAGGTGTGGGCTGGGGAAAAGGATGAGGCAAGAAGGAAGCGTCCAAGTGAAGGCCAGCAGATGCTGAGCACTTCTGGTGTGCTGCCATTTGGATTTAAAAACACATTGAGTTTCAAAGGTCACATACAAAACGTTCTCCTTTTGCTAGGCAATGTCTGTGTGTTTTCAGTACTACTAAGCCCTAAAACAGTCCCACCCCTTTCCCTCCTCTGTGACCTTGTTACATGTCTGGAAGGCTTTTACCCCACTGGACTGTTTAACAACTGCAGGGGACTTGGAGTAAGAAAAGATGTCTTGTAGCCAATTTTAATTATGGACTCACTACAAAAAGGTAGTAAAAAATGAGAGTCTGCAGTTTTGCAGAAGTCATGCTGGGGTGACCAAGACAGTACTTGCCACTTAGGGAGTCAAGAGAACATGAAAGTTAAAGGAAGGAGTTGGATGAGAAACGGAAAAAACACAGTAGAGGAAAAAGAAGGCCAGAACTGGAATTCTGGGGGAGGGAATAAAACATATTTTTAAGCTCATAAAACTTCTCTCTGAGGAGACTGAGTCTGCAGTTGATTAGATCAGCTTGACTCCAATAGAGCTGTGTCCAGTAAGATTTCAGCCATCTTTGCTCATTTTCTCTTGCTAGTTTAAGTTGAGTTCGTCCACAAATAAAGCCACGGGAAGCTCTTGATTTCAGTGTGTGCACAGATGGGAGAGGCTTTACATTTTTCCCTCCTTTTTGTTCTTTATTTTCTTTCCATTTTGAAGCATGATTTGTGGTAAAAGATCACTCTGCTTTTGTAGTTTGGAAGTAGAGTGTGAAAAACAAGAGGAGAAATAAAAATAACTCATCTTTCCTGCTACTATCATCCACGAAACGTGATATTTGTCAAGCAAAGAACAGATGTAGTAAAACAGTAAGATTTTTATTGAGGCACCTTTTCTTCAGCTAATTAGTATTTTTGTTCTTCACTAGTGAGCAATGAGATGTGGCATTGCTATGATCCTGTTTTGCCTGGTTGGGATGCTCTGAAGTTTAGGCTCAATCTTTGAGGCAGATTTGACGCATTTCCCAGAGCCAGGAATTGCTGCTGCTGTTCTGAACCTGTGCCAAGGTCAGAGGGAGCTGACACCAGTAGCTGGTGGCCCAGTTCCTTGCTTCGCCCTTCAGGGTGCTGACCCTGAGCTTGAGGCAGAGGGCTCATCACCCAAGATTGCTCAGAAAAGTGGCTTGTGGCCAGGAGATGGTGGGCCCCTGGGGGGGCCTTGAGCCTTGTGGCCTTCAGGAGAATCAGCAGACACTGGGTTTTCTCTCTGAAGAGAGCTGCCCCGTGCAGCTCTGTGTTGCTTGCCGGAGCAAGCTGTTGCCTAAACAGCAGCTTCCAGTTGGCAGACAGGTGGGCTGAGGTTTGGTTTCTTCCCACAAATTGGGAATCAGACAACACTTGCACAATCCTGTGCTTCTGGGGCCAGGGCGTGGAAGAAGGAACTGCTCATGGACACATTGCAAAGGGAAAGAACCAACTGCATTACAAGAGGAGACAAAGCAGGAATTCCTCATCTCAGAGGGTTCAAAATGAAAGGAAAAATCCCACCCAGCTGGATCAGTGTGGGGACTCTCTCGTGGATGTGTGTTTTCTTTTGTTACTCTCCCTCATGACCAGTTTTCCACCTAGCCATGCTGTTTGAGGATGAGGTCTGAAAACTTGCTGGGGAAGGTGTAACCAGGCTGTGACTGTGACTCGCGGAGCTTCAGCTCCTGTGTTTGTTGTCACAAAAGCTCAGGGAGTGTCACTGGAGGAATGGCACTGAAGGAATGGACACCCGTAATTCTTCCTCTCAGCCACAGGGTGTCACTTAAAGTGCAGGTAAAGCGTCCACAGGGCTCTGCGCTGAGGCACTTGGGGGTGAAATGATCGATGGAGTGAAGGAAACTGGTGTGACCAGTGGTCCTGGACGTTGTCCTGCTGTAATTTCTGACAGTGCTCCGTCTGCAGCCTCCACATCCTGCTGAGTGGTAAAAGGGGCTCCCTGAAGGGAAGTGGGACAAGGACACAGTGGAGGAGGAGGTGGAGGATGCTTGGAAGGAGCCTTGCTCCTGTGCCTTGGAGGAGTACTTGCTGGGCAGCTGGCTGGAGGAAATGGATGGTGGTTGTTTCACCAGGGCTGCTCGGAAGGACAGGAGGAAGGGAGGTGCTAAGCTGTGTTCCCAAGGATGTGTGTATCTTTGCTGTCAGGTAATGGTGGATTTTTGCAGCTTCTGCGGCTTGCAAGAACAGTACTTTAAGCTGTGACTGGGTCCCAGTGAAGTTCATAGACTGCCAGTGTCATGCAAGACTTTGCTTGTAGGCGGCTGTCCTGCGAAAGGGAAGCTGTTACTCACTTTTGGACGGCAGCTTTGCTTATTGCTTGACATCCGGCTTATAGTGGCCATTCTTAGTGACTTGGGAAGGCAACGAGAAATATGGTATCCCATGGAAACTGGAGGGGAGTGGATTTTTAGTAGATATTTTCCTTTTTCAGTGCAGTTTAATTCCTATTAGATGTTACTCACAGTGTTTGTAATCAGTAGCTCTTGGGGCAAATTCCCAAAACCAGTAAAACTCAGATTGTTCTACTGCTGACAAAGGTCTACAGTACTTGGAATAACAGAGGGCCAGATGCTACTCCATATGAGACTTGTAAAATAAGAAGCAATCTATTGAAGGAAATTGTAAGAACAGAAACTGTCTCAGTGTTTTAAAAATAAAAATCTTTCCAGATCTCGTGGAGAGATTTCCCTGGGAAACTGGAAGGAGAAAGAACCATTCCCAACATGTCTGCACTGTCCAAAACCCCGGGTGGTTGGAAAATGCTGAGCATACAGTGACACGTGAATTGATGCGGTTCCTTATCCTCTGAGTCAGCCAGGTAGCAAAGAGAGACTGGCAAACAGAAAATGTGCTGTGGAGATGAGAAAGACAGAATAGGAAATTACTTTGATAGTGTACTGTTATCGTCTTAACTAATCTTAGATGTGAACTCCTCCTGACTGTTTTTCTTACTGCTGAGAGTATTAATGTAATTATTGCTGAAGTATGTCACTAACATCTGAAACATCAGCATCTGTGTGTCTCAGGGTACATGAAGTGCAGTCATTCCTTCTTCCAGAGTCTCCAGACTTTCCACTTCGATTGCTGTTTTGCAACTAGAGCAGCTGAGGCAGAGTTTGGAAGCAAAGGGTATTTTCAAGGATCCTGGTTTCTGCTCTGATCCCAGTAACACTTGACACTCTGCTCTGAGCTCATGCACTTGTCCTCTAACTGGCATGGGAATGCATGGGGCCAGATAACTGCCACCTGCTCTCAGGACCTCTGTAGAGTCAAGACCTTTTGTTGTTCCTTATCAACACTTTGCACTAAAGAAAGCCAGGATCCCATAGATCCGCAAGTAGTTCATTTCAACCATCTAGTGTGATCTTCTGAATTTCCCACTGTGCCAATAATTCTGGTTTAGCAAATGTCTACCTCACATTGTGCCTCCCTAAAAATGAACATTTCCAGCTGTCAGCACTGCGCCAAAGTTGGTTGTGACTAAGGAAACCTTCTCTGCAGCACTAAAATAAGAAAGGTTGTGATTTGCTGTTTGGTTTGGTTTGAGAAGAGAGGGAACAAAGATCTTTTTGGATCTGCACTCTGCTTCAAAGCCCCCTCAGAAAGGACAGGGGTGGACCCAAATGCAGGTAGGATGGTGCTCTGTGTTACCCAGCCTGGAGGGGAGAGGCTGTGATACTCGGAATGCTGATATTTGCTGCAAATTCCTCATGGAGATCTAAAAGACCACCACCAAGGTTTTTTTTTTTTTTTTTTTTCTTGTAGTTAAGTTATCCCTATCCCATTCTCAGCCCAGCCTTGTCTTTTTTTATCCTAATCTTTTTGTAACCCCTTCATCTCTAATTTCTCCTGTAAAATAAATTCTGACAACAATAATAGCAGTTTTATTCTCACACAAAGAGCCATTTAGTGCTTGATTTTATCCCTTCAGTGAATGCTGAGGGAGCAGGAGGATCTGTGAGCTGCACAGGAGAGGCGAGTCTGGCAGAAGAGCACAGGCATCATAGCAGTGTGTTTCTGTTTACAATGTCATTGAAGCAGGTAAAATGTTCTCTTGTAACTAGAAATGTGATAAATAATAGTTCAATTTTTCAGCAAATGTGGGTAAGGTACTAGAGATCCTTGTTTTGCTGATTCTCTGCTGGATTTCAGCTGCAGAATGATGACTGAATTACTGTGATTACATCAAAACACTGTGGACATGCAGAAGTAGAACAACTCTTTGCAATTATAGAGCCTCAAGAGAATTTGTGTTGCTATTTTTAATCACTTTTTCAACTGTTTAGGTAACCTGCATGCCTCCTGCCTGCCTCTCCTAGGTGCACTTGCAAAGCCCCGTTCCTGGTTCCCCATTCCCTGCAGTAACTTGACCAAGAGCAGAAGGTGCCCTTAGTGGGGCAGACACATAAACAGGTCACTGATGCTCCAGGGCCGCATGGAAATCGAGTGCACTTAGCTTCTGGTAAACCTGAGTTAGAATTAATTTTCTTAAATCTCAGGGAAATAAATTCATTTAATTTTGGTAAGTTATTTGTCCGTCCAAATCTTTGGGTTCAGGAGTAGCTTTGAAAACTTTACCATGATTTGATCGCTATCATCTGAAAATGATGTGTTTCTAATGATTTTGAGTGCTCAGTTTCTTGTTGGGTTTCCATGTATTTTACCTACTGATCTGTGTAATTATTCTGCACCATTTTATTTGCTTTAGTTCACAATTTGCCTGATTTCTGGGGAATCAAGTGAGACTCACAGGGCACTGACCTTTGCCTTGTTCCTGTGTTACCTTAATGAAAATCTGCTAGAAAAGGCAGGGCTAATTGCTTTGATTTAATCCTGAAATGTTGATGACTCACTGATGGCTCTTTCAGGAAAGCAGATACTCAAGGTAGAAGGACTGGATAAAAATAGCTTTCTTGAGATGAAGTTAAAGGGTTTAAGTGCTGGAAGTTTCAAGTGTCTAGGTCCTGAGTGTTGTTGCATAATGCTGAAAACTTGAATTCTGACTTTGGAATCTGCTTCAATCTTGAGGGAAGAGGGAAAAACCTTCTGTCCAGCTCTCAGCAGAAAGGGACTTGGTTCCAGATGTCCTTCTGACAAACCTGGAGCTTGTAACCAAGTAGTGAGATAAATATCTGATGCAGAGGTCTCTGTCATCATCAGTTGAGATGAAAGTGAGTGGAGACAGAGACCTCATGCCTGGGGAAGAACATGAGTTAAGACTTGCTGTGGGAATGGGTGAGGGTGGAGTTTCTGCAGGCTTTAGTGAAAGAGTTAAGTGATTTTAGATGCAGAAATGTCGTTGTGCAGGAGTAAGAGTTGGCAGGTTGTGAAGGGGTGAGCAGCAGCAACCAGCTCCTAGACAGGAGCTGTGAGGTTGGGTGGGAAGATGGCCTCAGCTGCAGGTGAGGAAGGGCGTAGACATCACTGCTATCAAAGAGTGCAGTGCATGAACCTTGATGGAGGCATGGGGCAAGCATCAGGAGACACATAGAAGGTGTTGGTGGGGAACAACTGAAGTGCCGTGTGTGCCAGTTGTGAGACAGCAACCAAAATCTGAGCTTTTCTTAATGATCTTTCTGCCTCTCCTTTGGCTTTCTTAGCCTCTGAGTTGTTGGGCAGGCAGGCAACAGGCCTCACACTAGAACCAATCTGGTTCTGACTCCATTGCCTCAAAAGAGCAGCTTTCACTGAATGCAGAGACCTGGCCATGGCTTGTTAGTGGTCCACAACACCACTAACACGTGGAGCTGTTCTGGTATGTTTCTGCAGTCAATAGAGAGCATATGTGGTTGTGCTGGTTTGAAAGGGATGGCAGTAGGGTGGCTTCACCTGTAGCTGTCAGAGCAGACAGCAAAGCAGACCTGTTTCAGACCCTGCAGCTGACTTCAGGCAAGCTGCTCCAGTCTCCCGTTCTTTAGTCTTGCCCTTTGTAAAGTAACTCCAGTAAATCAGGAGCTCTGAAGCCTTACAGCTCTTTAAAGACCTCTGTCATGGTTTTTTGGTTTAGAGTGCAAGAAGTTCTCTGATAATGTGTCACCTCTATTCCTCAGTGCCATTAATTTCTCTGCTGTTGAAAAGGACAGTTTTGAGGACAGAATCTGTGTTTTGCAGTCGTTTGTAAGAGTTTTAATACTAAGGCTTTCAGATATACAAGGTACTAAGTAGACTATCAGAATTCAAGATCTTAATGTTACCATCTCCAGGGCTCTTATGCAGCAATAAGATCTTATATTTTCAACAAGAAAACATGAAGTGAATGGCAACTATCCCATTGTGTGGTTATCTGGAAATACTGAAGCTGTTGTGATTGCCATTTTCAGAGTTGCAAAAATATCCCTGAGCTTAGATGTTTAATCTGTGTGATTACTACATTTGCCAATATATTTCTGTGTTTTACCAACTAGTTTATAGTTCATCTTTAGCTCTTTCTTTTCATGCTTTATTGTCCTGGTGCAGATCTGGTGGTCTCTAGCACCTGCAGTTTTTCTGTGTGCCAAAGGAAATGCTTAGTTATCAAAATCACATTTCTTCTGTTACTTCTCTGGTGCTCTTCTCTGCAGTGCAGAGTTGTTTCCTAGGCTACATTTGCTAGCATAATACATATTCTGTTGTCAAATATCCTATCCAGTGTTTTTTGCCTCATTCCTTGATTCATTGAAGATGAATTATTAAACTGTCTTGCTTTATCAGTAGAGATTGTCTTCACTTTCCATAAACTGAGCTCAGTTTTGCGAGTAATTTATTTCTGAAAATACATTTCAAATACATCATTCAACATTGTAGCACAAGTATAGAAAAGGAATTCAAACTCCCAGACAATGTCATAGAAAAGACAATATGCTAAAATAAAGCAACCTTTGATCAGGTCCTGCATTGCCTTTTCATGCTAAAACCAAAGAAAAGGGTATGTTGTCTCTCTGAAGGTTTATTGCCTTTTTGATATAGCAGCCCCACAAATGCAGTTGCAGTTTTCCAGCAAAAGGGGAAGAGGTATGTAAAGAGAACAGGAGAGGAGGAGGACTGTGTGTGGGGTTGTCGCTGGGGTATGGCCTTATACCATGGTCTCTGTCCACCCCAAAGCCCAGCCCACAGCCATTAATCCGTTCACAATCAACTTCAGGTTTGATGCAGTTGCAGCAGGTGTTTGCTTTAAATCAGCGTCTTTTGGGTGCCCTCAGTTAATGGGCATCTCAGCAACGAGACAGCCAAACAGAGCAGTTCTATTGTTGCAATCCTTTCTCATGAATGGATGTCATTAGCCTTCCCGACTTCACAGCTTCAGCCTTCACAGCTATTTCCATTGGCAGCAATGACTGAGATGAGCTAATTACATAGATTATGCAATTTGGTTGTATGTGATACATATAATTTTGTAATGAAGGAGTAGTGCTATGTAGAAACTGTTCACATAAGCCTGCTTTTGACTAAAAGGGCCTGGCAAGAAGCTTTGCAAGAGAAATTTTGCATGAAATGTTTAAATAAGAGTCAGGTCTTTGATAAGGAGAAAGATCTTGAGACAATTCTATGTTCTTTAGGAAGCAAGTGCTAATTTGTTAGAAATCTTATTTGTTAAGTACCATTTAGCTCCAGTACTAGCAATGTTCTGAATACTTAAATGGATCTTACAAGTGCATGCAAATGTAGTTGACCCCTGAAGCTCCTGAAAAACTGATTTTATATTTTTTCAAGATCAGGCAAGCGATTTGATGCTTTGTTTGTTGTGTTGTTGTGGTTTGATGCCATGGTGTTGTTTGCAGTATTTTTTTTTTTCATTTATTTCTTCCTGTATGGATAAGATTATTGTCTGTTGGTAGTAAAAGTTATCTTCATTCTGCCTGCAGTTCTGTAGTGCCAAGGGACTGGGTCTTTGGTAAGCTCCAGACAAACACTGGAAAATAGGTTCTTCCCCAGCTGACTACTAGGAGGCTCTAAAAAGGTCATAGCAGGCCAGAAGATGTGAGAGAGGGAAGAGGAGGGTATAGATTATGGACTGAACACAGGAAAAACTTTTTTTTTTTTTTTTAAAGAATATTCTGAAAGGTTGGAGATACAGTTAAGGGGACTGATTGCTTCAGGAGGGTTCAGGGCAGAGTACAGCCTGTCATCCTAGGGAAAGGCTTCCAGAGCACTGAGAGCTGCACTGGGACATTTGAACAGAGCTTCTAGAACTTGATCCTGAGATCAGTTTTTTCTCCAAAAATCTGTGCAAGAGGATAGATCTGCTTTGCAGTCCAGAGGTGTGATTTCTGTTGTTGGCTGGTACAGGTGCACCTGTAACACCTTGACTCAGTACCAACAGCATTGAAGCTGTAACTGCTCCACCTCCAGTTTCAAGCCCAGCTAGGACTAAAGGCAGAGATGCCAACACCTGGATATGCTGCAGTGTTCCTGAACAGTTCAGCTTGGTTGCATTCCCATTGCTTGTTTGTAAATATTCCCTGCAGTCATGATTCTCTTATAGATGTTTTGGTAGGCAGCATGGAAGCAAGTAGTGATCTGTGCCTGAATTTTAAGTGAGTTGCAAGTGTTTTAAATTCAACACCTGGCCTGTTGCTAGATGCACTAACTGGTTTTCAGTCTCAGAAAGCAATCAGGATTCATTGTGCTGAATAAAAAACTTTTTTTTTTTTTCTCTTAACAGCTTAGTGAAGTCATATGGAGAAATTCTCTTTGCCTGCGGCACTATCCTTTCCTGAAATAGAGATACCAGACTAAATTGGCTTGTTATTTTTACCTTAAGTTCTAGGTTGGTTGTCTTAGTTCAAGGGATTTCAAAACTGATCTTTATTTCATTGAAACAAACTCGCTGATCTGTAGATATTATCTTTATTCACTGCAAGTATTTTTACACTTTTCTGGAGTTTCTGAAATATGTCCTAAGAACTCCACAAGGCTGTAAAAGCAGAATGTGTGCTTCTGCCTTCTCCAACTGAGCTCCAGAGCTGAGGCTCTCTGTTTTCACCATCTGCTGCTATCAGCTAGCAATGGTGCCGTGACACCTCCAGGCTTTCCTCCACCACCTTCTCTCCATTCAACTCATCTTTAGCATCTTCAGTTTCCACTGTTTCAGCAGCATTTGTGAATTCACTTTCCTCAGTTACTGCAAGGCAAATTCTTTTGTACTGCTGCTGCACAGTGGATTGGGGAGGGCGGACTTTCTGTTCAGTAGGACTCTCCTAAAGGAGGCATATAGCTGCATGACCTGTTTGCTTCTGTTCTAAATGTTACACCTGGTTATTAAACAAAGGTTTTTGAAAGCTGCAGCCGTTAGGCATATGTTAGTGCTATTACATGACTCACAAAATCTTTCTACAAATTTATTGTGTGTAACTGAGCGCTGGCACAGACTGCCCAGAGAGACTGTGGGGTCTCCTCCTTGGAGATCTCCAAAAGCTGCCTGGCCATGGGCCTGGGCACCCTGCTCTGGCTGTCCCTGCTGGGGCAGGGTGGGACCAGATGGACCTAGAGGTCCCACCAACGCCAAACATTCTGGGGTTCTGTGGACGCTGTTTAAATTCTGAGATAACTTACTTTGGCTGATCCTGAGCAACGCCATTTCAGGATGGGGAAAAATGTTTATGTGTACAGTAAGCGGTAAAAAGAGAGAGCGCAGAAGGATTTAAGGGAGGATTTGTAAACCGACTGCTGCCACACGTAATCGCACAGTATTCTCAGCAGTTGGAAGCATCCTGTGAATGGCTTTTGTAAACGATTTTCACTACTGAAGTAACAGAGGTGCTTGAAGTCATTGGTAGTTGCAGGCTGCATTGTAAATCTGTTTAAACACAGATAATGAGCTAAACTCTTCTCTTAGACTGAACTAAATCCGGAGTAATTCTCTGAAGCGGAACATTTCTTCCCATCATGTTCTAGATGTACAATCATGTAACAGCTAATTACGGCAATTGGCTGAATTTCACAGGTGATGGCCACAATAAACTGTTAAGTGATGTATATCACATCTCCTTTGTTTCAAAAATAATGAAACAAATCATAGTTAACAGTGTACTCTCATGAGGAAGTCTGCTAACCTTCTTTTATTGATTTGATCCAAAGGTAAATTCTCGCCCACTGGGAAGAAAAGGCATTTTATCATAAATGCTTCATGTGTAATTACTAAAAGAATCTTATCTATATAAAGATTTAGATTCTATTTTAAGAGGAGCAGAATTAAAGGGTACGTTGTACATGATATAATCAAGATACCTGACAAGAACATAATTATTGGTAACAAATTCCTTAAAAAAATATCTTTAGTAGGAACTATGCCAGGACCCTGTAACTGCATAAATGACAAAGTTGCCTTTTATTCACTAATGTTTCACTTGGGGAATGACAGGCAGCAAACCTCTCTGTATAAACTATAGCACATAAAGCGGGGTTCAGCTTTGAACCTGCAATGAGTCGTCTTGTGAGTGTCAGGAGCACTTCTGTAGGAGCTTCTCCTTGGTGTGCTCCCTATGAACATCCCTTGGCTGGGAATGCAGGGGGGTTCCATGCTGGGTGGATCTGTCCTGGAGCAGCTGTGTTCCTTGTTACCTGTGGTCTGTAACCACTTTTATGTCTATTCTTCTCACTGTCTGGCTTGGATCCTGCACCCTAGCCCCTACTTGTTTCTTCTTGTCCTATTTCTTCATAACTTCACTCACGAAGATTTGGGAAAGGTGCTGTTTTCAACATCTAATTAGAGCTAAGCAGCATGGATCTTTTACACATTTTTTTAATTTTTAATTTTTTAAAGGTTAAACACATTGTTTCATGTCTTTATTCCTCTCCTCCTATCTTGTCTAGAGGTAAGGTCTGATCCACATGTGGAATTATATACCTTCAGGGGAGATGAAGGCACTGAAAAAAAAAAAAAAAAAAAAAAAGATGCATCTACCAGAAAGTCTTTGGCAATCTGTATTGCTCTGTGAAAGGGAGATGCTAGAGTAGCTGGAGATGGGGAGACCCAGTCTATTGCAATATTTTAAAAACAAAATTCGTAGAGTAAAAATGGAAAGAAACAGTGTTAGACCTTAATAGAACAGCACTTACTTAGTCTCTAGAGGCACTGGGCCAAAATGAACATTTTCAGTGGAAACTGTAAAAGTGTCTGCTTATTTTTCTTACAGAAGAGGCTTCAGGATTTGGGTGCTCACTTTGATCACTTTATGTTGTACTTCAGATTTTTTTCATGTTCACATTTAGCAAGTCCAAACTGCAACGGCTAACAGACAACAATATTATGTAGCTTTTCTGTGCCCGAACTGTAATGTGAACATGAAGGCTGTATTGCCATAAAATGTAATTCTCTGCTCTGTGAAGGTAAGCCAAATTCCATCTTAACTTAGAGCAAAATTAATTTAATTCACCTATCAAAAAATAAAAGCCCGATACCACCTTTTCCACATTCAATATATAAGCCGGTAGCTCATTGTTACTTGGCAGATTAAGTCAATGTTGCTCTGAAAAGCATTAGAAATTAAAGGCACCTTTTCATGCCTTTTGTATTCTTTGAATTCCAATGCAGTTTGTCTGCCCGATCACACATTTCACCTTTTCTTTTCTACAAGGCAGTTGTTTATGACAAACTTAGACTTTAAGATATTATGGTTTGTTACCAAGCAGCGTACGAATTAAGGAGTCCTCATTCGAATACCAAGCAGTTAAATAGAACACACTCAATTTGCTCTCTGGGGTAATTCCATAGCTGATGTGGCAATGGCACTGGGAATAAATCTGCCTCAGCGCAGTGGTGTTTTACTTTTTGTAAGAGTACAAAAAAGTTTTTGTCTTTTATCAAGGAGAGTACTAAGTGTCTAAATGGGAGAATCGGTTCTAAATGGAAGTGAATGGTGAGCACTGAACAGTTCTCCTAGGTGAATGAGCACTTCCAGACACATTTTTTCATCTGTTTTGTTTTTTGTGTGTTCTAAAAATCCTCTTCTTGCATTCTCACTGTAAGCAAGCAGTCTTCATGTCTATCTCCCGTGTCAACATGACAGGAAATCTGCAGTTGATTAAAGAGCAAGCAAAGTCAGCTACTGAATGATGGGAGCTTGCCATAACTTCCTGCCTTATGGTCCCTTTGCGCAGTTATATATATTATACTTTAAGTCTGCCATGTGATCATACATCACCAACTCTTTTATCCTCCCTGAAACACCTAGAGTTTTTTCCTACCCTACACTCTTGGCCGATGTCCTCGCTGGATGTAAGGATGGTGCTGTGGTGAGAAGCCTGCCTTGCTCTCCTCACCTTCTTTCCCCAGTGCCTCATTGATGCTTGTATTGTCTTTTGGGAACCATACTATAAATGATTTCTACAGACTCATCTGAACTAAAGAAAAACAAAAATCTCTACATGTCCCATTTTTATTGCTTGTTTTCAGTCTGGATGCAGTTTATCATGCTTCCACAGAAGCGGAAGGGGAGTTTTAGCTTTCTGGGATATGGGTCCGATAGTTTAGAAACCAGCATGGACAAGCTTGGGCTATTGTATTCACTTATGGTATACATCCTCCAGTCTCTTGCTGGACTAGAGAAATTAAGCAGTAATAATTTTAACCGGAAATAAAATGCACAAATATTGCCTGAAGGAGAGGAATTAAGGTATCAACAGTATGATCTCAAAAAGAGGACCCCATGGCAGATGAACTTTCAGCCACTGTTGCAGTGAACTGCTGCCCAGGTGCTTCTGTATTACCTTGATCCTTGTGCTGGGAAAGAACTGCAATGACAGCTCTACAGAGAGAATGGTCCTTCCCAGAGGTGGGCTTCCAGCAGGAGGTAGCCTGCATTCAGAGGACTGAACATCATCATAAGGACGGCTCTTGGCTGGTTTGAAATCCTGATCCTTTCCCCTGTAGGACTTTACAGAGACAGCCATAAAATCACATCTTTCTAGTCTTGAAAAGATGTGTGTGACAATGTTGAAGCTTCCCCCCCACATTTACCAAGCTGCAGTGAACCTAAAGCCAGCTGAAGTGAGATGTTTCAGAGATTGCCTACCAATCACTCCTAGTCAAAACAAGCTCAGGCTTTTATGATGCATCAGAAAGCATAGCCATGAAATGAAGCTGGTGAAATGCTTTTCTTAGGTTGTCACAGCATGTGCTGACAGAACCCATTATATGGTACAAAATTAGAAGAGATTTAAAATCCCCCTTCTCTCTCCCATGCCATTTCAAACCCCCAAAGAGACAATAACTATCAAGTGATAAGAGAGCACCTTCCCACGTAACAGCAGGCTTTCCAGATGAGTGATGCATGGTGTTAGTAAGGTTATGTCAGGGGAACAGCCTCTTCTCCTCTTTTTCCACTTGCTCGAGCTTGTTACAGATTAAGCGTGGCCTTCCTGGCCCACATACGGTCACTCAGCAAATTGGGCACTGGGGGGTTTCGTATGAGCAGGAAGTTCATCAGGGTGGGAACCAGGAGGTGCCTTGGGAGACTGGACCGGCACAGAGGCCAAAGAGTGCTGCAGACAGTCCCATCCTGCACTCTGAATGCCAAGTGCAGCTCTTCGATCTGCCTTTTCTGATTCAGAAGGGGTGGGTGTATGAAAACAATCCCTACAAAACTGTGTGATCCTTTACAGTTCCCTCTCAAAATAAATCTCATACTTTTTCACTTCGTGAAACCACTTGCAAATCAAGGAATTCGGTGATTATCTATCCAGTACTAAGTGTACACTAGATGAAGTATAATTTATTAGGTTTCTGATTCCACTTGAAGTTTTCGTACATGCTGCCCTAAAGGAAGGGATAGGAACATGATTCATTTTTCGTGCTACACTTTAGGAAAACATGCAAATGTGGCAGTGTTTACAGCAATGGAAGCAGTAATATAAGGAAGGGGAGCCCCAAGTGGCTGAGCAGTTGGTGGGCTTTCAAATTCAGGACCTAACGAGTAGGTGCAGCACCAGCATAGCACAAAGTGCACCTGCAAAGTCAGCTAATGTCTGCCTCTCTTCTTACCAGGTAAAACATCTTCTGACAGTGTTCACTATAGCAGTGCTGTGCATGGTTTGTGTTATTTACTCAATAAACTTTCTGGTGCTAATTTCAGGGATGAGCAGAGAAAAGCTGGTAGACAGAGAAGCAACACTGGATGTCAAGCTCAGTGCTCTTTAAAGCAATTTCTTTAACAAATGTTTCCTCTTCCCCTTTGTGTCCGTGAGAGAAAAAACAAAGATCTGAGGTGGGCGTTGCTTTTTTCCTAGCAAGTGTTTTCATGCAGTTGTTCCTAAGCGTTTTTTGTCCTGCATAGCACTATTATTAGGTGTGATAGGACTTTAAGACTTAGAATTACTGTTGTATTTCCCTGTATCTGCAGGGGCTTTGCTTTCTGATTTCAAACAAACCTGATCTGCGCTGGCTTAAAAGAGCTATTTATATCCTGTCACATCAGCAGTCATCTCCACAATCAAAATTCAGTTTCTTTGTGTTGCTAAATATTTAGTTCATCCTGCAGGACAGTAAGATTAGAAAGGATTTTGTATGATGGAGAATCAAGTTGACTTCACAGAAACTGGGAGATCTTGCCCATTCTTATCCCCTTCTTTGAAGTTACATGTTTAGAAAGATAATTGTGGCTCTGCAGAATGGGCTGGCTCATATCTGACAAGAAGCACCTGGAATTTTTAAGCTCTCCTATCATGTTTAGTTATGAAAGGTGGCAGACATGACTTGGGCAAATGATCATCTGTACCATGCTTGCAGTCTTTTTTTTGTTTGGTTGGTTTTGTAATGTAGACGTATTTCTTCCTTGCCCTCTCATAATGGACACTTAAGCTTAAAGAAGACATTTTCTGCTAACCAAACCCAACATAAGCTGACAAAGCATATGCTGTGGTTTAGTTCATCCATCCTAAGATGTGCTGTATTGGGTTTACACGACAAGGTTTTGGTAGTGAGAGGCTGGAGGGCTCCCTCTGTGAGCAGAGCGCAGCAGTGCCCCATGTCAGATCAGAGCCAGCTCCAGCTGCTCCAAAAGAGCCCTGCTGCTGCACAGAGCTGAGCCATGAGTGATGCTGGGTGTGCTCTGGGAGAGGAGACTGAAGGAAGAGCCTGCAGCCCAGGCGAGGCCCATGGTGGAGCCGGCTGTCCCCCTGCAGCCCGTGGGCACCACACGGAGCAGATCTCCACGTGCAGCCATGGAGGAGCCCAGAGTGCAGCAGGGGGATGGGGCCTGAAGGAGGCCGCAGCCCATGGGGAGCCCCCGCAGGAGCAGGCCCTGGGCCGGAGCTGCAGCTGTGGAGTAGGGGCTGCGGTGGAGCAGGAGGCCTGGGGGAGCTGCTGCCCGTTGGGCCCCGTGCTGGAGCAGATCCTGAAGGGTGGGCCCTGAGGTACGGAGCCATGTTGGAGCAGTGCTTGGAGAGCTGCAGCCTGTGGCAAGCCCACGTGGGATCAGCTTGGGAAGGACAGTACCCACGAGAGGGACCCCACATGGAGCAGGAGCAAAGTGACCGTGGAGGAGCAGCAGAGACAAAGCATGTCCCTCATGTTGAGTCTGTTTCGCCGACGGCAGTAACTGGTGAGGGATCTCCCTGGCCTAATCTCAGCCTACAAGCTGGTTTTTTTTCGTTGTATTTCTCCCCTGTTCCATTGAGGAGGAGTGACAGAGCAGTGTGATGGAGCTAAGCTGCCCATCGGTGTTAAACCAACACACATGCAGGTGTAATGAGATCTGTGTGAATCATCCTGTAAGACTGTAATTTTCTAAAAAGGCATTGATTCCTATAAAATGCTGGTGGATGTTCCTGACAGACAAAATCCAAAGGAAGACTGTGTGACAGCCAGTTTTGCAGATCTTCTTGACCTTTTAGCAGCGTTAGTTCCCTGTGTCACGTGTGATATCTCCCTTGTTCCTGAGTGACTCTTTTTTGCTAAGGGCCCTTGTCTCTGCTGTGTGCTGCTTTCTTCCTGGAGCCTCTTCTGTTAGGCTAGAGGCTTCATCTGAATTCCATGCCAAATGGTTGATACACAGTAGCAGGCAAATCCCAAAGGACTGGGCCATTTTGGAATCCAGTCCAAAATCCTGTCCAAATCGTAGTCACCACTTCCTTCATTTCTTAGTCACTCTTCTCCTTATTTCTTGCAGAGTCTGAACTGGGACCAGGTCAGGATTCCTAGGAACATTGACTCTATGCTCTGTCACAAACCATTCATACTGGTGCTGTGCTTTGCTTACATGATTATAACTCAGATTTCATAAGGACACCAAGTTCCTAAATAAATTCCAGGCAGTGGAGGCTCTGTGAGAAGAACACATTCCCATTTATCTCATCAGAAATTAAATGTTGCATGCTGGGACTTACTTATCTCAACAGGCAGCACAAATTGTCTTCTCAAGTCAGCTGGCCTAGGAGAGCTCCACCCTCAGGCTCTTTTCCTCTCTCTCCCACTACTGTGTTAATCAGATCATAGCACTTCTCAGTTCCACTGTGTTTTATCTACAGGTAATGAAGTACAGTCACACCTCTCCTTGTTGTCACTGTCATCTCTCAGTGCATTCAGTAATTATAGCAAGTGACTAATTGAATTCTGAATTGCAACTAAGAGGCAATTACTATAAGGATCAAACATTATTATCAGCCCTGAGAGCATCCCAGAAGGGGGCTGGGCAGGGAGCTCCATAGCTCTGTGCTCTCCAACTCAATCAAGCTGAGAAACGAGCTGGGCTTCAGCCCTGGTAATGACAGCGCTGCTCCCACCTTGGTGCTTCGCAGTGACACCCACTACTGAATGGGGGGAGAATTAATGGCTTGTTGGGCTAACCAGTACTGATAGCTTTTTCTTCGTTGAAGCCTTTCTCACTCACATTTTCTGTGTATCTATGTACATGGATATTCCCAAGTTCTGGGACATGTTCCTGACAGCTTGTGTATGATCCCCATGAACACACTTGGATGGTAGCCTATCTTTCTTAAGACAATTAAATCATCCAGACCTCAAGTGAGAGAAACGTTTAAAACAGGCATAGGAGTGGTTGTTCCACATGAAGTTGCAGGTCTGTCCAGGACAATATTTTGTTTAGCCTGGACACCTGAATTTAGTTATCTATATGAAGGCATTTATACGTACAGCAGGTGATTAAGTTCTCCCTGCTGCCAATAGAGATGAGGTCAGTGGATCATGGAGAACAGTTCAGCTCCACAAAGTAAACAGCCACTGGTCAGCTGAGTCTTAGCCTAGAATGTGGTGACTGCAGTCACTGGGGATCAATTTGCTTCCTTAAATTTAAGATTCAAGTGCTGTTTGTGATGTCCTAGATTGAAGGCATGATGTCCATGAGGGCCCTTGATATCCAAGCCTGAGGGACCATGGGGCCTCTCAGATGGTACTTACTATCTATCTAGCAGCATGTGCATTATAACCTCTAATTCCATATAGACATCTGCATCATAACATCACAATTTATGTCTTTATCTTGAGCTCAGTTTTATCTGTAGGGAGGAGTATAAGAGTAGGGCAAGCATGAAGAGAGACTGCTCTTGGGTGCTGCTTTAGCTTCCCATGGTACGGGTTTCTATGACTTTCTGAACCAGAGGTGGTGTCTGTGCATGTTAAATGTGTGACCAAATGTCTGCTCAGTCGTGTGTGGGTTACCTGGCCTGGCAGCAAAGATTAATGTGAAGAGGTGTATATGGAAATCTTAAGCTCAGTATGAATTTCAGTCTTTTCTCTCACAACAGAGTTTTTGGGAGTAAAGAAAAAAAAATCTGGTTTCTGTTCTGCTAGAATGAAAAAGTTGGGTATTTGATTTTATTTTTTATCAAGTGTTGACAACCAAGTGGGGAGAAAAGGTGATAACCTGAGGAATAGTTCAGAATAGATTGCTTAATAGTCTCTTTCTGCTTAAAGATGCATGTGAATGTGAGTTGAAGATCATTGGGTTCTATGTGCAGTCATGTATGTATACATGCTCTCTCACAATTACCTGTAAAATGCAAATAGTCTTTGGAGGTAACAGGCTCATCTGCATCTTCATGGAAAGTTTAACACCGTAACGGACTACAGGAAGAAAGTAATTTCCATTTGTCCCAAACCAATGAACTTTGCAAACTATTACAGGGTATGTTTTCAGTTTGGGCACTGAAGCACTTTTTGACAGACACTGAAAAGGAGAGCTTATTTTCCTCTCTGCTCTTCCTTAGTGCTTTTTGTCACACGTGACCCAAACTCGATTATGTTGATCAATATGAGAAAAACCAGCAGTGCACTGCTCATGAAAAGCAGGTTTAGCAGAACATTTATCAAATGCCAGAGAGCCTCTTCACTTATCTCTATCTCCTTCTTGGTGTTCCCTCCATCATTTTTTGTAACAGCATGGTCTCGGTGTTTCAGAACAAGAGATTTCTTAATCACAGTTCCTAAGCAAATTAACAGTGTATAGAGATAATAATTGTAGAAGTGAATAATAATTATTTTGTTGAGTGTTTAACAGGAGATGTGACAAAAAAAGCAGTTTCCAGAATAATTTGTGACTCATACTTCTAAGGAGTGATTATTTTGGTAAAGGGCAAGCATTTTGGGATTCCCTGCCACTGTTGGGTGCTGCTGTGTGGAGCCAGGAGTCGGACTCAATGATCCTTGTGGGTCCATTCCATCTCAGGATATTCTGTGATATTCTGTTCACACCTCATGCCTGAAACAGTTCAAAATGAAGATATAAAGAAACAAAATATGCACTGTATTGAAGATGTATTTTATGCCACAGTTTTTGTTAACCTCCAATGACCCTAAAATGGGAAAAGCATTGAAAGAGGTTGTGTTTGTATTTCCTGAGAACTGTGTGGCATTGGCATGAAGAGAATTGGAAAATCAAAAAGAATATTTACTTCATATTCACAGGTATTTCACTGAACACAGTTAAATAAAGCCACATTTCTGACTGCTTTGTTCAGTTCAGTCTGTGGGGCATTTCTTAAGGTGTTGAAATGAGAATACTTGCTGCCACGCAGCCCCAGCCTGGGACAAGAGTGACCTAAAAACAAAAAGGAGAGATACAGGCAAACATACCTGTGTATGTTGAATGCCTTTTTATACTCCTGTAGTCCAGGAAATATTAAACCTGCTCAGCTTGTCAAGGAAAATGTGCGTTCAAACGTGGTGAATACATGCTAAAGAGGATCTGTGCAAGGGTGTGCACAAGGGTGTGGGCAAGACTGCAATCTTTATGGGTATGTCTAATGGGCTAGAAATCTGAAGAATTTTTTTCTGAAGTGAAGTCTGGAGGGCTTCTAAACTCCTGAAAGTTTCTCTTCCTGGCTTTGGTTTTGACATGTTACATGACCTGGGTGAATCACTTGAGCTCTTCAGCAGTTAGGAAATCGATACAAAAAGTGAGCATAGTTAGACTGCTTGAGCTTCTCATAAAGCATTTTAGAATTTAGAATTAGCAAAGGAAAAGAGTGGAAAACTGAGCAATGTTTCTTACATGCTTGAAAGCCTGAAGAAACATCAGATTGTTGAGCTAGACAAAGCTGAGGTCAGAAATGCTTTTTCTAGGGAAGCATTCATTGCCTCAAGTGTTATTTGTCTGCTTTTCATCCCTCTCCTATAAGTGCATAATAATTCTACACAAATGTCAAAAAAAAAACCCCGACAACTTGATATCTAAGAAAACCTCTTTTTGCACAAAGACTGGCTTTCAGGATGATGTTGGCTGATGTACAAAGCAATGAGCATTGGCTGGATAACTGTTCTTTCCTGTCCTTATTTTTGTCTGAATATCCCTCATTCACAAATGAAGTATGCGGAGAGATGTTTGTCTTTTCAACCTCAGGCACATCTGAGCGCCGTTGCAATTGTATCAAAGTGCTACCCCTGTCACTTCTGATTTCCAGAAATAGCAAGCAGCATACCGATGCATTGTGAATCCTACCTGGCTCTAGCTTATCACTGCAACAATCAGAAGAAACCCATCACAGATCTCAGGTGGGAAGGATGGCACATGAATAAATAATTTACAGCCCATGACTCAGTCCCTGTCTTTAGAGGCTTGCTGTTTTTCTGGGACTTCAAAAAAGGGCTAAGAATAGAATACACATGTAGTGACATATCCTTTATGCAACACGGGGGTTTTTTCTGTCTCATTTGATCCTACAGAATCTGAGCAGTCAATGTGAGGCACATTATGTCGTGAAGTTCCTTTTGCTTTTACTGGTTATGAGAGTGAATAAGCACCCAATAAAAAGTATTTTGCTTGATACCAAGTCAAATATCTTCTTTTGAACATTATTTTTTAAATGAATAAAAGTTATTCTGGAGATAAAAGGTCAAACCACAAGTGAAATTGAACATTTTTTCACCAAAGCACGGTGGCTGTCAGTTTTGAGTACTCAAAATGCAGCAACTATTAGTTTAAATATTGGGGGAATCACTGGGAGAAGCTTGCAAATTCTGAAAGGAATGAGTCCATCGAACTGGGTTTAAATTCCTCTTGAAGGCCTGTGGTTCCACATGTTGTTACTGGTGGGCGATGTTTGAGGCTGAAATATTTTTGTTTGTTTTTTTTGTTGTCTTTTTTTTCCTCCTCTTTTCCTTGCTTTTTGCCAAAAGTTAAAAAACCTTCAAAGTGTTCATGTCTTTTTTGAGGAATAAAATCTGGATAAAATTTACCTAATTTAACAAGTGATTCTGGTTGCCCAAAACTATTTCAAAAATAGTTTATTCAGGTGATAACATGTCATCTAGCTTCAGGATGGGCACTGATACAGGGCTTCTCTACTGTCTCTTCTGATCTTAAAGGCCAGCATTACACTAAACCTGTTCTCGTGTTACATACCTCAGGAAGAACCTCCCTTACTTGTGCTTGTTTTCCCCTCAAAGGAATGGAAGGTTATGCAGCTTGGTCAGAGAGCAATACAGAGGCAAAGAAAAGTTTTGTCATAAGAAGAAGGAAATAAAGTCTATTAAGATATCAGTAACAAAATTCCTGGTAGGAGATTTAACAGTCTGTCTGCAATAGTTTTACAAATCAATTACTAGAAATTCTTGATGCTTATACTTTTCAATCTGTACTGAACAAATCCTATTGGCAAGGAGATGGACCACCTGACTCACTGTGCTCTTCCAGTTGTTTGCGACCTCTGTGGTTCTCCCAGGCTGCCACAGCCACTCCACTTTCAAGAACTCTGTGCTTTCCAGGGAGTTTGCTCAGTGAGATGCTGGTTCCCTGGCTGAAGTACCTGCATTTCTTCAGCGTGGCTGCCAGCTAACATGGATCAGCAAGCTGTCAGAGCAGTTGGATACCCCTAGCTGTGCACAGCTCAGAACTTAACAAACTGTTTTATTTATTTATTCATTTGCATGTTTATTCTTCACTCCAGCAGCAGATGAATTTCTGTCATGATTATAGGGCCACTCCATCCACATGGGATCCAGGACAAAAGGTGTAAATCGTTGCAGGCAGATTTCCATTTTAATGGTGGCTGGAAACGTAAACCTTGTCAAAGTCATTTCCATGAGGCACAGCAAGATGACTAAAATCTTCTTAAAAATCAGCTTAGTTCCAGTTGTCAAAAGTAAGATCCATTAGAGTAGTACTTGTATGCAGTCTCTTCAGTTATATTTTCCCTGCTAATGACTGGAAGGATGTGGTTACCTGGCTGCTGAGAATCACATCCAGTTACCTTTCACCTCTACTCATCTCCTCTTTATTTCATGCTTTTAATAGAGTTTTACTGACCAAATACAAACCTGCCACTGGGCCAATCTATACAGATTGGGTTACTGCTACAGAAGAGATTCTACTTTCTTCAACAGAGGCAGTAAAGAAAAGAAAACTAAATAACACCACTCATCAAATACTCTTCTTTGCGTGTTCCATTCGGAAATGCAACATCGTCTGATGCTGGAAATGAAATTAAAGTCAAGATTTTACCTCTCAAGCTGATGTAAACCATTGATCCTAAGCTGTATTTTAAAGTTGTTCCAGAGCATAGTAGTGTCCTGTTGGTACAGTTTTTGCAGCCACTCCGTGTGCATGTACTTTTGTTGTCTGGTGTTCAGGTTCAGGTAGCTAGAAGTCACACTTTTTTTTCTAGACTTTCCCAGAACTCATCCTATGGTTCTGGTACTGATGGCATGGATGCTGAAAGGGTGATAGGCTAAGCTGGAAATGGTTTTGATGCCTCCTCCCTTATTTAAGACCAGTTATTCTTAGTGTGAGGAGTCCTTCAGAAAGAATCATAGAACCATAGGATGGATTGTGTTGGAAGGGACCTCAAAGATCATCTAGTTCCAGCCCCCCTGCCGTGGGCAGGGCTGCCAATCACTAGATCAAACTTCCCAGGAACCCATCCAGTAAATAAAGTCTGCAAGCTTCTCTAAAGACCTTCCATGTCAGATCCATATCATTATCCATTTTTTTTGGCTTATATGCTGTTTAAGGATGTGTTGCTCAACTCTGAGCTGATCTGCTTCTCTGCATTGAAACAACAGATAAGCTTGAGTTTATGAAAAATCTTGTTTGTACTCAAAACAGACAGAGTTGTGATTATCATGTTCTGGTTTTGGATAAAAGTGACACTGTATTTTTCTTCCTCGTTCAAGGACCCGTTAATCTCTATCTTGAAATTTCTCACTTGCTCTTAGATGATTATACTCCTCTAAGAAAGGTCAAGTTTTATGTAGTAGTATATGTGTGTGTTTGCATGTATGTATGTGGGTGAGATATTCCGTTAGTCATTTGACTGTTTTTCTAGCTTTATTCAGAGAAAAGCTGTAAAAAATAGACAGAACTGTGCATGCCTCTCCCAAAACATGAAGTGAGGGAGATTTGGCACTATTCTGTCTGCAGCATCCTCATCACACTGCAGAAGTTGATGTTTCCACTATCTTTGTGTATGGAGGCAAATAAAGGTTTCAAAATTAATTTTAGACAGCTGGAGCTGAAATGTTGACTGGTGTGTAGACTCGAGGCCTGGCATCCTGCTGTCAAAGCAGCAGCCGCAGAGCTGGAGCAGCAGTGGAAGATGTTGCAGCACTGTCTGAAGAGCTGTAATTGCTGCAGTTGACTCTGGGAATAGTGCCATAGCTGTCATTGGCTTTATTGATAGAATATCACCATGATCTGCATGACTGAATCAGCCCTGAGAATATGAAAAAATATATGTTATAGTGGCTGGGCAGGAGGACGCGGAGTATATTTTTTGGAAGCTAGCAACCTGAGTGATAGTCTGAGCACTGCTGGGTATTTCTTTCTACTCAGGGAGTTCCCTTTTACCTCCTTGTTTGTCCCCTGGACTGATGATTAAGCAGAGCAATCACATACCAGAAATGTTGCTAATAATCTACAATGAAAGGAAATAAACATTTTCAATGTCAAAGAGGAGGCCCTAGATTGAGGCAGAGAGATTAATATTGGATGATGTGTCAAAAGCTATGTGTGTAATGGCTGTCTGTTGCCCATGTCATCATGAGTCGTCTACTGCTCATTGTTTGCTAGCATCAAGATTACTTCTGCTTGTCCGGCTGTATTATGTGAGTGCAAGTACACACAGGGCATGAATAGCCAGAAGTTGTAACCGCCAAAACCGTCTTAATTTATTTTTTATATGTGATCTTTAGAATAAAATCAGTAAGGCAAGAGCAATGACAATAAACTGGGTTCCTCAGTGTGCCAGTTGTCTAATAAGAAGAAAATTGCCACCATTTCTGTTTCACTAGAAAGAAAAGAAATCATGCTAATAGCTCTCGTTAGCTATTGTTGCCCTGGAAAGATTGTGTGTCTGTTCTTCTCTTCCTGGGTATTCATTGTGTGTTCCTAGAATGGAGTTCTACATCATGACTCTTCCTTATTCTCTTTTTTCTTAAGAATGATTAAGAACAAATGAACTTAATCCAGTCTCTTTCTGTACACAGTGATTTAAAGCAAAATGCAAGAATCCTTATAGCAAAAAGCACATTATAACCAGTTCTCATTGCAAAAACAGGTGTGAAGGAATATTCTTCTGTGTGCTCAATAACCAAAGAGGTCACAGAACTATCTTTGTAAGAGCTGCCACAGCTCAAGGAGCGTTTGGACACCACTCTTAGACACAGGGTTTGGGGTTGTGTGGTGCTGTGTGGGGCCAGGGGTTGGACTCGGTGATCCTTGGGAGTCCCTTCCAACTCAGGATATTCTGTGGTTTTATGATTCATTTGAAACTTTGTTATCTTATTCAGGGTCTTCTGTGCAGAGGTATACAAGCACACACAGAAGTCAGATTTGACTGACTCTGAAAGCAGGAAGCCTCTGTCCAGTGCACATGCGATTGGTGACGCGTCCCCAAGAAATGCTAGTCTTGCTGACCATATGCCATGGGATTCAACTGTGCATGAACAAGAGCTGCTTCTTCAGAATGCCAGCAGTGAGGCTCTTGCCCTCTAATATTATCTCACTTTCTAAAACAGATATTTCTGCTTTAAAATACTGAGTAATGATCATCTGTGTTATTAAAACAGATGTGACAATACAGTCACTATGAGTGGAAGCTTGTTTCTGTGTGGCTATTAGAGCTAATGTTGTAAGGCATGTGGAAGAAAGAATGAAAAGCTTTGTTTTGGAGTATAAATTACTTATGACTACTGCAGTTTGGAATGAGACATTCCCAGAAGTCAGATCTACTTGCTGTGGTTGTTTCTGAGAAGTGGCTGATGCTGAAGGAGATTCTAGACTAGAGAAATTCAGTGTTTGATTTTGTCCTCCTTTTGTTTAGATGCCATATAAGAGGTTGGCGCTTGAGCTGCTTTGATGTGCGTGTTGTGTAGGATTCCTACATTTGCACTAAAATAGAGCTCAGGTGCACATTTTATAATTCCTAATATTCTACACATAGAGGTTACAATTCATATGGAGGTGGAAGAGAATGGCCTTCGTTACAGTTGATTCTGCTTTGCTAATTGTGAGCTGTACTCTAATATTTCTTTTGAATGTGTTCAAAGGGGAAATGGACCAGTAACATCTTTGCTATCCCTAGGTTGCATGCAAACACTCGTGAATCCCAGGCTGACTGTAGAACTCCCACCCATTTTACTAATGAGGTTTCAAGTGAAAAACAAAGTTTTGTGGTCTTCAATGGGACCTTTTTGCATTTACCAGCTACCTCAGTAAAAATGAAAAAAGATAGAGCAAGACACTCTCTGAATGTCTGACAGTAATAAAGAGAAGTTGTAAAGAACCTTCAATGAATGTTTAATGTCACTGTGAGCCCAGAGGAATAAGCTGAATGTCTCCATCCCAGTGCAGTGCGTTCACTGCAGGTCATGGGAACCTTTTTTTGCTCTGCAAGAATTTGTTTGAGGTCGTGCTGAGGATCTTAATCCTAGAAGGGAAAAGCCTATGCTCATGTGGAGAGAAATATTGCTACTTCAATGCTGGGAGGATTTTCAAGTGGCTGTCCCATTCTGTGAAAAGTCATTTATCCTTCCAAAAAGAAATTTATAATGAGCAGAGGAGAAGCAGTGCAGGAGATAGAAGGAGCATGGCCTGATAAAGCAGAAGATGGAGTCTGTGATGGTTCACGGCTCTGTCACAGTCCTGCCAGGTCACTTTCAGGAAGGCATGCACACATTTTGTTTCTGGTTCTGTAAAATGGAAATAGGAATGAGAAGTGGAAGACGTTTGTGGGGATGGGGAGAGCATCCCCACATTTGCTTTCAGCAAAGAGAAATCTTTGAAGAAATCCATGTGTCAAATGGGTCTTCTTCCCCTACTTTTGACATTTCCCCTCTCTTCCACACGACTTGAAGCTATTTCTGTTCCCTGTCAGTTTCTCATCTGGAGCAAAATCATAGAATCGTCCGAGTTGGAAGGGACCTTTAAGGGCGGGCCATCCAGTCCAACTCCCCTGCAGCGCACAGGGACACCTACGGCTGGATCAGGTTGCTCAGAGCCATGTCCAGCCTGACCTTGAAGGTCTCCAGGGACGGGGCAGCCACCACCTCTCTGGGGAACCTGTGCCAATGCTTCACCATTCTTATCATTAAAAACTTTTTCCTTATATCCAGCCTAAATCTCCCCTCTCTCAATTTGAAACCATTTCCCCTAGTCCTATCACAACAGGCCCTGCTAAAGAGTCTGTCCCCTTCTTTCTTGTAGCCCCCCTTTAGATATTTAAAGGCCACTAAAAAGAGTTTATTTTACAAAATAAATTACTTTAAGGTAGTATTTAATATTGAAGTCAGAAAATCAGAAGAGTGGTTTTCCCTCTGGATGGATAATAATTTCTTGATTCAAATACTCCTTTCCCTCTCAGGGACTCACACAGCCCAGTTGTACATTCCAGGTGTCTCACAATGTTAATTGTCCTGAGCTGGAAAGATACGCTTAGAGAGAGGAAGAGTCAGGATAACTAAAACTATTTTTTCTTACGGGCACTATCCTGGAAGTGGGATTCAGGATCTGATTAAGTACCAAATTTCCCACTCAGTATCTGGACAGTCGGATGTGTGGTACAGAGACTCAAAATGAGGAGCCATTCTGCACAGAGAGCTTCTTCACTGGCCGAAAGGAGCAGCCAAAACAAGCAGCTTTCAAGACTGTAACTTGGATTCAGCCTCTTGTGATCTATTCTCAGAGAAGGGGCTAAAAGATGTCTTGAGACACAATTAGCTTGGTTGTTGAAAAATAATATGCATCAGTGAGGAAAGAAGTCTAATCACCAGCTTCCTCCTTAGAGGAAAACTGCATGCAAAATTGCACAGAAAATTGAGGTCTGTGCCTGATTTTCTTGTAACGAGGAGCAGAAGTTGCATGAATTTGCCAGTAAGGTAGTGACAGAAATGGAAACTGAAGACTTTACTTTTAGTGCTAGTTTTCTTAGTTGATTCAGATGTTAGCAGTCATTTTGTTTTATATGTCCATGTCACTCCAAGAAAAAGCAGTGCAAATAGGAAAGAGCAGCATGAAGTTCAGTGGTCTGTATAGATAATGGCATACCCTGCAGCATGTAGGTGAGTTGTTCCTTGTTGCTTTCCATGTGAATTTTCCTTCTGTTCAGGGAAAAAGAACCTTCTCAAAGTTTTTCAATAGCTTTTTTCGGTGGCTGTTGTCAACAGCGCTTTTAGGAACGTTCAGTCTGATGCTTTCATTTGACATCTTATTTCCCTGATGGCTGGGTGTTGAGTTAGTAGTGAACGACCATGGCAAAGTCCCAACAAGAAATTGGGTAAAAGGCAGCAAGAACATCACGGAGAGTTCATTAGGAAGTTGGTTGTATGTATCCTTTGGGGAGCTGTCTGAATTTCCTGCTTTATTTTAACTTTCTTGTTTCTAAGGCAGTTCAAAATAAGCATGGAAAAATCTGTTTCTTGGGACTAGCTGTGCTGTTGATGGCTGGAGGAAGGTATTTTATGCTGCAAAACTGCATAGTTTCCTCTCTGAGTTCCTTGTGATGAAGAGAAGTGCTTACCAGAATTTGAACCCCCTTCCCCACTTCCACTGCCGGCAGTTCCCAGAGCTCCTCAGGGTGACATTGCAGTCGGACATGAAATCTTTCTTCTTCAGTAAAGTATTGCTGATTTTCACTCACATGCTGGGAGAAATGGCACCTTGGAAAGAGATCAGAGAGGGGTTCTTTTTTCATAGGAGATGGGTGAAGGGATCCAACCCTGGGTGTACCCATTTCTGAAACTTATTCAGAGCTAGTGGCCTCCTCAGCACCTGCCTGTCCTGGGGCTGGGAGATGTGGCTGTCTTGCTCCTCTTTTAGATTCTTTGCAGAAGGTTTATCAATAATGCTGTTGCATAGGAAGACTCTAGGAAATCACTACCCAGGAATGTTTCCTCTGTTTTACAGTGAGATAAATGAGGGTATGGCACTGAGTTTTACCACATGCATATTCTTTTCCTAAATGGAGCACTGAAGACCTAAACTTTTCTGCCCATTTACGAATACAGTGTTTAAAGACATGTTCATCTTTCTCTTGAAATGCTCTTTTCCATACCTTTGCTGTCTTCCAGACCCATTTTCTTACAGAAACTATTATCAGTAAATACCTTGAAAAACTAGTTGTCTCTAGATGCACTTCTGTCCTTTATTTCTCCTCTTCCCTTCTTGGCAGACTATACTAGTCTTCCGTTTTCACAGTGCTGGGATATGCTGATTTGCTTTGTGAATGATCTGTACTGTTAACCTCTTCTTAAATACGTGAATTTGCTAGACTGAAGTCCAGCACAGAGTGTTCATCCCTCTTTTATTTTGGTCTCTACCAGGAAACGCCTACAGAGAATGCCTAGGCAATGGGACGTGGGCTTCCAAGATAAACTACTCTCAGTGCGAGCCTATTCTGGATGACAAGGTCTGTATTTTTCTTTTCCTTCATTCTTCTCAATGTCATTGCTCAGCATATAGGAGCGCAAATCCAGGCTTAAGGTTGACATACTAATTTGGGATTTCTGAGCTGGATTCCATTTCTGTCTCCATTTCTGTCTCTGCAACAAATCTTCCCTGTGAATTCAGTCCAATCGTTAATATACTCTCTGTATTCTCTACTCACATAATTTTTTAAAAATAAAGGATGCTTTATTAGACTCTGTCACTGATAAGGTATGTTTATGCAGATCCTTCCTAGATTTGTTGATAGAGTGCCTACAACTGCTACAGTAAATGTTAATAATAACAACAATAATACCAAAATCTTCTTTGGCAGTGAAACGTAAGCTTTCATCAGCTGCTTCCACCCTCTACCTGCCAATCCTGAAGTCTCATCAATAACTGGCCTTTTCAGATCTCAATGCCATTTTTGCTTCAGCAAATATGTAAAGGGGCAGCAGAAGAAAAATACATAAAAAGCAAACTCAAGTCCCAGCTGTCTTTAAAAGATTGAGCATTACACAAGAGTTTACAGAATGAAATTAGCACATAGGCTTAAGCTCCTTCAGAAAAGCTGTGAACAATTATGTGAAGTCCTTTTTTTGTCAGATATGTCACCTCTTTTTGAAGGCATCACAGACATTCATCCTCACAGTTTAAACATTCAGGCCTTCTGTGCCAAGCTCTCTTTCCCTTACTCCTGTTTTGAGTGCTATGGTGGGACACACAGACACACTTAGGCCATGTCCTGTCTCGCTGGCAGGGGTAACCAAGCTAGACGCTTCCCAAAAGTAAGAAGAAATGCACCAGAACACAACTATACTCCTTCAGGACTGGTGAGGATTCAAGGTTCTCTAGCATAGTGGAGAAGGTACCATGGCAATTCAAGTTGATCTAAGCTGGGGCCACCCCAGTTCAGCACATCCTTATATTTCCTTCCCACTGAAAGTGGAAAAACTTTATGTGCTCAGTGAGTTTTTAGCTGGATCAGTTCCCTGAGCCATCTTTTTGCGTTATGTAAGGAATTCTGGGGCCAGGACATATGAGGGGAGTGAAAAGGTGGCTGCAGTCAGGGGGGCAGCACCTCATGGTAGCTCTGACTGAGATGGATTTGCATTTCTGTGAAACCACTCTCCTAAAAATGAGCAAGGTGGAGTGTGGCATCCAGTGCTGTGCTAGAGAATGGGGTAAAGAGCTGGGCAAAGGCTAAAAGTCTTTGATGTAGGTTAGCTCCTCTGGGAAGCCTGAGCTGACAGTAGCAGTCTGCTGTACTAGCTCAGGAAAATGCTGTTGTACTTTAATGAAACTCATTGTGTTTTTCTGCATGACTTGAGCATTTGCTATCTGTGCACAAGCAAATACAGAGGAATTTTTCTTGAAGAAGTGTTGTGACTAGAGTATAGGATTACCTCCTTTGCTCTGTTTTTGCTTTTTAAAACTTTGCAGCTATGATGATGGCTTAAAGCTTCTTAAATAGCATGTTCCTTAAACAGAAGAAAGTGCAGATGTTCCTCCCAGTCTTGTTTGCAAAAGCTTAAAAATTCATTTACTAGATCTTTAAAGATTTGTGGCAAGCTTTACAAATATTAATGTTTGTGAATATTTTCTAAATCTCTACATAATGCTGAGTGTTACAGATGAATACTTGGGTTGCTTTGTGATCTCAGAAAAAAAAAATCCCTGTGGATTTGCATAATCTTCGATTTTGTTTAAAGGTGAGATTCTAGCACAAATGTGAGTCTCTTGTTTTTTGTTGACTTACCCCAGCAGATGCCACGTATCATTCCAGATGTACCCCCTCTGTTTTGTGTTTGCTTTTAATGCAGAAAGCAACACTAGTTTCAAGCATGACCACTTACAGCCAGAGTTGTAAGGAAGGACTTAGCTGGACAATGCAGTGATTGATACATCGGGACAGGAACAGGAGTTTTCAGGATGAGCCCAGTGTCAAGTGGT
>VXAV01006934.1:71608-93072 GCA_013399715.1 Alectura lathami | reverse complement strand
AACATTCTTCCCAGTTTGGCCATTGTCCTGGGCAACCTGCTCTAGGTGGCCCTGCTTGAGCAATTTGGACCAGATGGCCTTCCAGATCTTCCTTCCAGCCTCAACTATTCCATGATTCTGTGATTCTGCTTCCAAAAGTCTTTAAAAGTAAAGAGGCGATACAGTGTCTTCACACTGGTCAAACTTGACTGGTGATCCTGGCAACAGGAGGAAATCTAAAGTGACTGAAGTGGGAATGAAGAGCAGGGCCTCACAAGGCCTACACGTGTGCTGCAAACACTGGCAGGACCTGTCAGGGAGTCCTGTTAGAGGGAGAAAGGTCCTCGTCATCAGGAGAGCTGCAAGGGCAGTCATTAGGTGGTTATTAGTCCAAGTCATTGGCTGATTTGGTTTGGCTTGCAATCGTGTCTGAGCTAAAGCAAAGGAAAAGGTCCTGGAGAGAGCATGGCTATTTCATTAACTTGAAATCTGGCTGTGGGAAAGCCTAGTGTGCCTTAGGTTTGAAAAGTTGGTACAAAGCAAAGGAATAAAACTGCACATCCTCACTTTACATGGTAGAAGCTGGCTGGTGGATACCTCTCTGTGGCATAGCATGGTTGTCAGGCATAGCTAGGGCATGGCATGGAAGAGGGCTCCAGTCTGGAGACCACAGCCAGCACAGCATCCTTGCCATCCCCTTCTCTATTTCCTTTCTAATGTAATGACCCTCCTCCTAAGCCATAAATAGCATTTAATTTTAGTGGAGTGAAATATCTTCCTGGAAGCAGAGGAATATTGTATAGCAGTAGAAGGTTGTTAGTCTTCAAGACAGAACAGTTATGCAAGTATTTTACATGAACTCATCTTTGGCCAACACATGACCGATCCTGGGCATGTGTTTTTCAGCCCTGCAGGTGTTGTCTCAACTTCTACCAGAGATGCAGATTGCATGTAGGCTGGTGGGAAGTGATCTTGCAACCCTGTCAGCTTCATTTTTCATAGGCCCTGAGGCAGTTCTCGTTTCTTTGATATTCAAATTTGCCTTCAGGAAACCTTGTTAGTGTCAACAACAGGAGGATAAATAAATTTCTGCCTATTTTTCTTTCAGTATCGATGTGTCAAAGAGGAGCTTAATTACATATATTTTTTCCAATCAATTTTCTTGTGTTTTGAACTATACCTTCTTAAGAATGGACTGAAGTTGGGATGGTGGTTAGAGGCTAAAGGAGCAAGCTGTAGGTTCAGTATCAAAGATCAGGGTCCTTGGCCTTGGGAGAAACACTGCCACCTTCTAGAAGACTTCTAGCACTACATGAGCAAGTAAGCAGGAAAAAAATATTAGCCAGCCAGTTTGCCAGGGCACTAGCTGAGTAGCACAACATTGCTTTTCAGGTAGGTATGTCAGTTCAAGTGTGTTTTCCTCCCCTTTATATGACCTGGTGACTTANAAATGGGCCTGTGCATGGGGAAGTTTATTTTAAGAGATTTTATAATAGACTTAAAAATACCTTACATGGTTGAGTTTGGTCCAGAAACAGCACATTACTCTCTGTGCTGAAGATACAGGCAGGTTTCATCATGAAAATGATTCCAAGAGGGCTCACTCACTTGCTGTCTGGCAAAGTGCTGAAAGATGCTTTCTTCATACAACAATGGAGCAGATTAACTACAGCTGCTGGTTGTAGTTTCATCCAAACATCCATTCACGGACAAATTCCTTTGACTGGAATAAAATGTTAAGGAAAGTCATTAGAAAAATGAAACAAAGTAAGTTCAGCCAAAATTAGAAAATTGATGCAATTGGCAGGATTTTAGTTTTACATTTTATCAAAAGGGAGGAAATTTAGATTCTAGGTCTTTCTCTTCTGAGGGAGAAGAACATCCCGAACTGGGGAAAAATATGCTTAACCTGAAAAGAAACAAGTACCAAATTTTTTTTTAGATACTGATTAATTAAAAAAATAAATCTATTTTCAGGGTGTTTGTTCTCTAAGTAGTAAACCTCTGACAATTTTTAAACAGCTTCATTATTTATCTAAATAGTGCTTTTCTGCTCCTTCCTCTCCATAAGACAAAGAGAGAAGATGCTTCCCTTTACTCTGAAGCCAGCAGCAGCCCACCAATAAGGCATGTCCCAAGGTCAAATTTTGGTCGCATTGCTAAATTCACTGATTTAGGTGGGAGCACTTTTGTACTTATTTTTCCATTTACAGGATCAAGAGCCTACCAATAATGCCCTCAGCATTCGCTGAAATAGACACTAATACAGTAAGTTTCATCACATTCTTCGACGCTTCTAAAAACACGATCTCTGTTTCATCAGGCTCTCAAACCAGGGAGACCACTACCAGATTCCAACTCTTTCGGTCTGTGTCAGTTCTGCCCTCAGAGAGAAAGACAGGGAGAGTACCTAGAGAAAAATTTCCTCATGGAAAGGGGGTATTGTTTATTTGCACTGACAATTGATTCATTTTGGTAAGAAAATCAAACCATTTGAGAGGGAAAGGAACAAAACCTGGCTCATTATAACTGTGTGGTCTTCTAACAAAGTAATGTTTTACAACATATTGCAGCTGAGAGAAGGTCATTGCCTGTGTCTTTGGTATAGCTTTGTTACCCCAAAATACAAAGCTTTAAAGTAGGATAATGATAAAAATAAAAGATCTCAAGGAAACTGAAGAAAAAGAGAGAAAAAGAACTATTCTGCTGAGATTTGTAAGAAACTGTGGACAAATCTCAAAGTGAAATGAAACCTAGCGTGTACTTCTGTGTCTGGGCAGCATGTTTTGCTTATACATAGGCATCAGCCCTGGGGCTATTATCATTTTAAAGTCGAGAAAAGTAATTACTGTTTCCTAAACTGATTAACTGTTCCTTAATGTCAGTGCTCAGAGAGTCATGCTGATTTAATCATGTTATCTCTTTACCTCCAGAGGAAGTATGCGCTCCATTACAAGATTGCTCTCATCATAAACTACCTGGGCCACTGTATATCAGTAGGGGCCCTTATAGTTGCCTTTATGCTTTTCTTGTGCTTGAGGTGAGTAATCTGTTTGCATGCTTCTAACTTGGTTGTGTGTGTGACACTTATTGGGTTACTCAAACCCTCCAATAACCCTGTCCAGATTGTGTATGCTTTCGAAAAATTGTGGCTTGTATTCTCCCAAGCATGTCCATGGTTTCATTGATTGACGCAGTGAGTGAGCTGTAATGATGGCTTCCATGCTTAAGACTGAAAGCTTATTGGTATTGAGGAAGAGAGCTATTCACAATTTATTGATGCAGCAAAAATTCACTGAGCACAGAGTGCTTTGTTAAGGGAAGCTCGGATTTGAGAGTGTTGACTTGCAAGTTTGGGGGGCAACTTTTCTAAGGCCCTGCATGGTAAAACAAGGTATTTTGCATTTACTGGCAGATAATGCCCAGGACTAGACCCAAGGAGGTGGAATGAAATTTTTCCATTGTGCCTTGGGTTAATTTCAATTTTTCTCACATTAAAGAACTTAGAATTTTGCTTAAATAACAAGAGGAGCATCTTTATAGGAGCTTTATCTCTACAAGCACTCATGAAACAAGATGTGCGAGTCACTGAAACTACATAGAAATGCCTCCCTTTTCCTGGTTAGTAGGAGTGGCCTGGTTGAAAGGTATTTCTGCATTATTTGTATGGTCTCATCTAGGAATATGTAACCTGAACGTGGTCCCAACCACACTGTTGAATGACAATCTTTGAGAAAAATCTTACGTTAGTACCAAAACAGAAACAAGTGGAGGCTTGCAATATGATGATAGACAGTGACCTAAGTGAAAGCATTGCTGCTTCCCTAGATGGGAGCATCCCTACAAAGGCTTACACTAAGTCTTCCTCTTAAGCAGTGCTAACAAGAGGGTCTGTCTTGTTAATAGCAGGAATCTTCCTTCACCCCAGTGTGTATAAGCAGAATAATCTGTTCTAATGGGAAGAAAAAAAAAGTTTTCAACATTCAGTGGGAACATTTCTGATGCATCTGTTTTAACTTCTATTTCAACCTTTTTACTGCACATATATTGCTAATTCCCGTAGTGTTTGGAGCCCTGAATTGATTTACACTGAATGAAGAATGCAAATTATTCATTGCAACTGTATTCCCTGCTTTAATGCTGAATCTTTTATACATGCTTAAGTAAATAACACAGAAGCAATTAGATAATGTGGGATAAATGTGCCCAGTTTCTAACACCAAAGTGGCCTAGCTGATCTCTTCTAAACTGCTTTTCTGGTATTTAAACTTTTATTTTATGGCTTACATTTTGCAATTATCTTCAGCATGAAAAATGACTGCAGCAATAAAGTAATTCCCTGTACATGCTGTGAATTAAGATATTCTGTCTTTCCAAATTCTCACTGCACCATGTAAAAAAACAATAAAGAAAGAAAAAAAATTAAATCTACTGCCCTGATATCACTGTCCAGCCAATGTTAGCCAGCGTGAGCTATCTCAGTCTCTGCAGAGACTGAATTGTTTTCAAAAATTGTGAAGATGCTCCAGTAAAGGCAGTCCAAGTTGCATTACAGATTTCCCCTGCACGTACTCTAGGCTGTGCACATCTTTATCATCCTTGCCTCTGAAAAGTGTCCCAAGAGCAAATCAGTCCTGATAATTTTTTTCTGTTTTAGTTGGGATGGCAGAAGGCATCTACTAATTGGGTGAAATGGGAGAGTGTAGATAATTCACGTCTTACAGAAAAAGCACAATAGAAGACCTTGAAGACAAAGTCTGACAATTTCTTATCTTCATCCAAAGTGGAAATCTGTCATCTCCTTATTCCTGCCACTCCACTCATCTACCTTACTTCATGGTGCTTGCTGAGGGTGCCAGGAAGGCTCAAATTCTATACCTGCATATTTTTAAGCTTCTCACTCACCATCTGCTTGATTTTTCCTTTGCTTTGTTAGTGCACATGGAGACCCAAAGGCACTCCTGTCAAGGATTAGACTGGAGCACACCTGCTGTGCTGGAATACAACTGCTCTCACACTGGAGGTTTTAAGAGCAGGCTGAATACCTGGCTGGAGCAGCCAAGAGCGTTCCTTTGGTGACCAACTAGTGGGATGGGTGTTGTGCTTTTGGAGATGAGCCTCACCATCACTGTTGCTGCCTCAGCCCAGATACCTGCTGGGAGGCTTTGTCCTCAGTTCTGCTACAACAGGAATGGGGAAGAACTGGATGTAGGCCCTGTTCTTCCAGATATGTCCTGTGTCATCTTCTCCCCAGCTCTGTCTTCAGTTCCTTATGCAACCCTCTGACCTCTGTTCAGAACCGCACCACTAGGAATGTTCCTAACCCTGAGGAATTTTACACTAAAAGCTATATTGAGGGTCAGAAAGCTCATCCGTAGCAGCAAGCAATGAAACCAACTGCACTGCCATCTGTGTTTATGTTGCCAGGAGACCCGAAAACTGGGAAGGGAGGAGGACTCAGCTGGGGAGTCCCTTCCACTGTGAAGACATTTTGCAGCCTTTTTTTCCCTACAGTTCTGTCACAATCCTTCTTCCTGGTCTTTACAATAAAAAATAAGCTAGTAAGTAACAGCACCTAAATAACAAAAAGTGAAGCCCAGCTCATGGGAGGGAACTTGCTTTTCATTGGCATACTGCCTGAATAAAAATGATTCACTGAAATAGCTTCTAGAGAGCTAGGTCGCAGATGGTTCCTCAGGGTCTCAATAGGTGCCTTTAAAAGTCTAACAGCCACGATGTTTTTACAAGGCAAAACAAAACCAGCAGGCACATAAGCAAGAAGAAATATGCTGAGAAAGAAAAATGAGGAATTTGTGCATAAAAGCAGGTGTGCTGTAGAGCTGTATTGATCACCAGCAGAGAGTCTGGAGAGATTTGCTCACAGGGCATTGGTAAGCGTATCTGCCCTGCTGTAAATCTCACAGGTTGTGCGTTCTCCTCATTACTAGTAAAGGTTTAATTCATCCCTCAGGTACACACAGGCAGTGGCACAGGACTTGCCCTCCCACATGTTCACATTCTCACGCTACTAAAGCAGAAGTTTTCCATAGGTGGAATCCTGCTCAACCAACTAAAGAGGAAAACATAAAATAGTAGAAGGATTAAAACACTTCTTTTCACTAATAGTTTCCTTTACTGTTGCTGAGAATGCACAAGCCCAAACAGCTTTTCCTGGCTTTTTCCTTGTCAGTCTGCTGTTATATCAGCCCCTGGGGTGGAATATGAGTCCTTTATAATCTCTTGTTATCAAACCAACGTGATGGCAATTGCCAACAGTGACCTGGCTGGATCTGATTAGTGATGTTTATTTGTGCAGTAGTGACTGAGGCAGAAGTACTGACAACAGGAGGACGTGCGTTTGTTCTGGAAAATGTCCAAGTCCCCACTGCATTTTGAATCCAGCAAAGAAGGATGGCACTAAAAGGAAGATAGACTGAAGATCAAAAATGATGGGTCCTTCTGCACAGGTTGCAGGGTAAAGGCAGCTCTATAAAATTAAAAGCCACAAACATTGGCACAGCATCTTTTTATACCAGCATGTTGGTAATGAAAGTAAATTGAAGGTATGAGGGAAACTTTGCTTTCCTGTTCTCCCTCATTTACCGCTTTGTATTTCCACTTCAAATCAACTGAATTTTTTTGTTTGTTTGTTTTAATGAGGCTGTGTGCCCTTTCTTTCTGGTATAACAGCCAGGAGCCAGGGTACTGAAATCTCACTTTTCTTTTTTCTCCTGAAAAACTGAAACTTTTTTTTTCTTTCAACAACATTTTTTTTTTTTTTTCCTAACCAGCTCCCAGGGTTTAGGGGCAGAGGATGTGTTGTCTTTTATCTTCTCTTGTTCCAAGCACCTTTGAACTGCCTCTTGATCTTCACTCCGGCATGCATTTGTTGAGACTGCTGCTGCAGGTTTCTGTTAGTAAGGATGAAAGAATTTGATTAAATATTTTGTAGAAATCTGTCAGAAGAAGAGTAGAGCATCCATACAGAGCAGATTTCATAGAGCAGGGTGATCTGACACCTATCGGAGCCCAGATACTGAGGACATACCAACTGCACAGGTGATCTGCACAATTCATACTGAAAAGTCATGAGGTATCTGACATGATTAGAGCAGAGTAGGCTCCAGATCTGAGGCACAGTCCCACTGTACATATATTTTGTCATGGAGTGAGGGAAAAAAGGGCAAATCCCACCCAGGGCATCAACTAAATGAAGTAATCAATTCACAATAGTGCTGTGTTTTGCCCTTCAGTTCCTGGCTTTCCACCTAGCCTTGTTCTATCTACCACTTAGAAGAGCAAAGCCTTAAAGAGTGACTCAGGTATAGGGCATTTTCTAAACTTCGTAAAAAATACTAACAACTGCAGAGCATGTGTTTTTGGTGGATGGTAATGGCTGTTGATTTGGAGACAGCACTCTGTCCAGCCTGGTGATAGTCCAGGGTAAAGTTCTTAAAGCAAGATAGGAATGAAAATGATGGAGCTCTGCAAATAAGCACATATGCATTCAGATGGTCTGCTCTGAGTACAGAACATCTGATGAGTGTGTACTGCTTGTAACATTTGATGTATCTTGGCCCAGGGACTCAGATAAAGGACAGAAACACATTTCCTATTGATTAGCCTTAGGCCAGTGTCTTTGCTTCCCACTGCTCTTAATCACTCTCATCTTGTATCTCTATCACTTGTTCCTTAGACTTTTTGTATAGAGCCTACATAAACCACAAAGGAGAACAGAGCCCTCATGAAGTCCTGGAATAAAACCAGTAATTAAAAGTGTGCCCAGAGAGCTTTATTCTTAGGATGTGGGAGGTTTCATAGGCTGTACCTGAAATAATAATACTATAGACTAACAGTATGAAGGCTGGAAAAGAGTATGATTGCAGCTTATGAATACATCACTGTTGGATGAAGTTAGAAAGAAAGGAGCTACTTACAGTCAAGGATAAGGCTAGTGTGAGAGGAAGTGGGCGTAGACACTCTATGGATAGACTTGTTAGTGGTATTAGAGGATGATTTTTGACCTAGAGAGAAAAGAGTTTCAGGAGCAAGATGATGGAGGGAAAAAGTAACTTGGAGTTAAACTAGAGTTTCAGGAATTTATGAAGGATTTTAACTCAATGGCTGCCTGAGGTTTGGAGGCTCAGGAGGCCATTTGCCATCCTGAGCTTGAAATGTGCTCCTCGTGGTGTGTTTCTGTCACTGCCACAAGACAGCCACAAGACAATGTCTTTGGAGGTGGACACTGACTCGATCAATCTCTGGTCATAGAACTGCTCTGTGCAAGACTAGATCAACCAAGAAGCTCGTCTTCCCTGCCAGCCTCCCCAGCTCCTTTTCCCATCTGTAAGCATTAGGAGTACCAGAATATTTTCACTGATCGAGCATGAGCACACAGGGGAGCCCACGAGGACCTCAGGGGAGGGCTCCATGTGAACGAAAGCAAATAGTCCATGACAGAGACACAGCCTGGGAAATAGCTTTGCAGTTAGGTATTCCTCCCACTCCATCCCATTTATGGATTGTCCGTAAGTTTTGCCTGCCCTAGAAAAGACTAAAGGGGGAAAGTACTTTTTTTAAGTATTGTCCATGATTTTCCTTCCTGCTTGTTCAGCACTTGTGGAGTGGGAAAGACTCCAGCTAAGTGCTCTCAGATTTCTCCTGCCAACTGTTTCGAGACAGGCTTCAGGACAGCACTTAATTGAACATCATTATTAATGAAATACTACGTGAATTAATAGAAGGTTTCCAAGCTTTTTAGGTAAAGTTATCATTTGCAATTATTTCTGTGCAGATTATTCTACTAATTCAGCTAACTTTCAACTGTTCTGGCACATTATGATGGTTGCCAATGTTAATTATTTGTCTCATGCTTTGAATCAGAAAATAGTAGCTCTGCACATCCCAGAGGAAAAAATACCACTATATGGACAGAGAAAGAACAAATAACATGGGTCAAACAGAAAAGCTACATTGAGTTTTACCAGTGCTGTTTTAGAAACTGTTCCATAAATCTTCATTCTGGAATCAGGGAGACCACCTGTATGGAAGCAATTGATCATTTCCTGCCTCTTCAGCTCTCAGCATTTCTCAAGTCCAAAGAAGGAATTTTCTAATTCTCTGTTTTCTATACCCAACCATATAATTAAGGTTGTTTTACTGAAATAATTAGCAGAGTGTGCTCTCTCTGTGAACAATCAGAAACTCTTTCTGCCCACCGCTGACACAGGCTGCAGCCAAGTGCAGGAGAATTTTGGTTCTTTTCACTTACAGCTTGTTCCTGGTGTGGAAACCCAGTTATGCCATCCTGCAAAGCAAGCAGCTCATGATGCCAATGGTATGATATCAAGTCAGAAAATGACATTTGGGCTTGAAACATTATCTGTTCTCAAATCAGATAAAGAGGTCATTATGTGTAATTTCCCACCATACACCTGGCTTTTGAATTACTCATTAGGAGGACCAACGAGAAATATGTTTGCTTTCATCTTAATTGTTTCTGTGCATCTAACCTCCTGCTCTAGGGCTGAAGCTCATAGTTGTGTGGGGCTCTGTGTGTGTGTGCAGTGGGAGATGTGTGCTCCCAGATCATCTTGTCTGGCTCTGGCCAGCGAAAATAAGTAGAGACGGAACACACATCTTCCTCTACCATGGTCCCCAAATTCCTGTAAATATAAAGTGAGATACTTCGTAACTCAGCGTGAAAATGGGCCCTCTGTTGCTGCAATCTCCTATCCAAAATGTTTGTATCATTCACCTTTAGGCAAATGGCTGCCCTCTGCACAACTACTGGCAAAAGCCCTGCCTTACAGGCACAAGGACACCTCTGCCAGAGCAGCAGGAGGGTGGCAATGCAGCAGGACTGTTGTGCAGCAGGCAGGCAGCAGCTTCCTACCTGGTCAAAGCAGTTGTCTGGGGATCACTCAGTGAGGGGCAAAGTGCTGGTTGTTGAGAAATCATCGGGTGCCAACAAACCCATTCGTTCTCAGGGACAAGAAGTATCTACTGGAAGCAGTATTCTCCCTCCAAGTCAGAAAACACAACTTTGTTCCTCTCCTTTTTGAGGAAGTGCTGTTCTTTCTGCCTGCTTATCCGGTCAGTGTAGCATACACAGCTTGGCTGGCACTACTTGCTATATGTCAGGGAGGTATGTCAGGCCCAAAGTCTGGTTTCAGGCACAGCCAGAAGAGAAATTGCTGCACAAACCTCAGGAGCGAATGCTGGAAATGCAGTGCCACCACTCCTCCCATGGGGCTAGCAGTTTTCTGCTGCCCAGTTCCAGGCAGCTCCCAAAGGACAGGAGGGAGTGTAGCTGTGGGGCAATGCCTCGTTACCCACCCCTTGGACAGGTAAGCAGAGAAGAGCAACCATGATAGAGTCACATTTTTTGCCTGAAATAACAGTTTATGGGCTCTTCATTCCATCATCTTTTTAGCATGGCCTGGCCCATTGAGCATTAACTGCAAAAGGGGAGCAGGGAGCCATGGGGCCACCAACAGCTTCAGTGCATGTGACTGAATTTCATCTCTGAATCAGGAATAGTATCTTAAAACCTCTGGCTGCCACAAGCAAGCAGGTAAGAGCAAGGAAACAACACTACCTCCCGTCTTTTCCGTGCTGTTTCCCAAGCTGTCTTTCACTGATTGCCTCAGCCTACATGGCCCGTTGGTCTGAGTATGGAATTTTCTATGTCTTTATGTTTTGGCCTCAATCCTTATGCTCCAACTTAATTGCTTCAACACCTTTCCTCATTCCTTCCACCCTGAGACCCATGCACAAGGGAAGAAGAGCTAGGAGAGGAGTCCAGCCAGATCTTTGGCCAACATGTTTTGTCTGAAAAGGATCAGGGCAGGGAGAAAATACAGGAAAAGGCTCTTTGGTGGAAATCCATAGCCTCAGTGCACAGTCTCCCCTGTGATGTGCCAGCCTGCAGGCTGTCTTGGATGGCATCATGTGCTGCTGGTCTTGGAAACTGGGTGTGCTTGCACAACTCCATCTACAGTAATGGCTGTAAAAAACAAGCAGAATTGGCAGAAATAATGTTACCTGACATGAAGATGAAACCTTCTATCATCCAGTATTTTAGGCTAGGGGACTTTAAATGCCTCTCTGATTCACAGTTTCTTCCGAGAAATGCTTCGATTATGTCTGAAGCAGCAGTTCACGCACTCATTTCTCCCCTCAATGACCGTTTGGCCTCCCTGTGCTTGCATTTTCCTGATATTGTCACTGCCATACTCTCTCAAAACTGTAATGTCTCCCTGCTGAAGTAAGAATAACCCCAAATTTCTTCTGAGCAGTGAGGAAAAGCATTGATGCCGTTCACTGCGAGCTATTCTGACTCTGGAAGAGCTCAGTTCACTAACTGGTGATACAGCACAATGTGTTTCAAGTTCCACCTCCTCCCATTTGCAATACGAGGTGAATTCCTTTCCAGGGCTGCCTCTGAAGGCATTACTGTTGTTTCTGGAGCATAGACTTGCTTGCTTTTTCACTCCACAAAGTGGAGAAAGGAGCTGTGGAACCTATTGCTGCTGAGAACTGTTGTGACTTTCAGTTTTCAAAATGGGGCAGGTGATTTTTGCAGATAAGTATTTCAGTTTAAATTAAGGTGTATAAGTTTACGCTAGCTTCTATCTACCAACAGTTGAGAAAAGAGCAGTGAGGACAAATTATTCCTGGGAACATTATGAATTTATTCATCAGGCTCTGAGATGAGTGAGTATGGCTTCGGCAGCTTTGTCCCTCCACCAAACAATAGATGCCCTGCAGGTCTCCTCTTACTCACTGGTTTTGTTCTGTATCCTTCATCCTCTGTCAGCCTCAGACTCCTATCTGACTGCACAGACAAAATTTTACGCACAGGGTAAGTTCTGGAGGCCCTCATCTCATTCAGCATCCCTCCAGAGGCTTTATCCACAGTAAATAACCATGCTAACATTCACCAGCAGTGCCTGTAAATGAGAGAAACTTGCTCAGGAGGCTGGCAGGCGCTTTTCCCTTGTATACCAGTTGACTTAGCAACTGTTCTCCACTGCTGTGCCCTGCAGCCTCCATACACGCTGTTAAACCTGCTGTTTCTCTCTGCCCAGTATGAATCTGACACACTTCTCCCTCATGCTTTCCCTACCCTTAGCTATGAATTGCATTACTGTCAGTGTGATTTCTGGGCCAGTAATGGTTAGGAGACAGAAACACAGAAACCAGAAGAAAAAAAAAAATGACTGAATGACTGAAAAGCACTGCACACTTCAGAGGTGTGTCTCAGCCTGAGGGTTCTGTTGTGCATTCAAATCCCACCTATTTACCCTGGCAGAGCAGTAGCCCAGACATCACAAAAGCAATTCCTGCCCCTCACCTGTGTCTGCAGCTTTGCCAAGGCAGCAAAGTGGTGGGGAATGGGACTGCGGAGGAACTGCAGCTGGATGCAAAATGCTTCTCTGCAGCCTTACTCCATTAGTTCCAAAGACAGAAGTCTTTTCAGCAGGTGAAAACATCTGCTTGCCAGCTGTGCCACACATAGGGTGTCAGTAGGGGAATTAGGCTGTGATACAGGGATGCTGACACCCAAAATGTCTTTTGCCAAAGGTACTGGGACATGGGAGCCAACTGTCCATGTCCAAAGCATTGCTTGACAAGATTTGAAGCCTCATGTTGGTAAATTCCTGCTGTTGGCTGCATTTATACTTTACTTAATTTTACATCAGGGACACATCTTCCCTCAGCACATTGTAATGTTTTTTTGTTTTTTTTTTTTTAACAAGGAATTTTTATCTTCATAATTTCCTGTATAGACTAGGAGTTCCCAACACAGACCAGATGCTCTAGCTGAACAGAAAACACTAAATGTTGGCATCTGTTCTAAGCATCTTACAGTTCAAACAAAAGCCAATGCCTAGATGCAGAGAGGTGGGCAAAAAAGACAAAACAGCGTGAACCAAGATGCAATAATGAGGGCAAAGATCATGAGGCCAGTAGATGCTGAGGTTGTCTTTGCATTCCAAGACACAGAAGAGGTGGTTTTGATGACTAGGATCCTACTAGAGGGGAAAAGCTCTTTTTAAGAACTTAGCCAAAAGGTCTAAATCTTAGTTTGACCCTATTTTCTTCTGTGGCCAGTCCAGTGTTGTGCTGTATGCCTTCTGGGAATCCAGTTCCTTCCAGCCAGAGCTAGTGGAGTCCTAGCATATGGGACATTTAAATTACATCTCAACAGAGGCAGTCAGCAGTGATTATTTGTTTCCACTCATTTATCTTCTCTTTGTCAAGAAATGCATTCCGGTGGCAAAGTGTGCTGGATCTGTTTTGCTGCTAGAGCTCTCAAGAGCAATTGGTTTCATACCGGCAGCTCTACAGTTTGACCTGAATTTCTTCAAGTTCTAGTCTCCTGCCTCCCTCTCCCCCTCAAAAGCAGTATTTCAAACTCTTTCCTTAATCTGCTAATCCTTAACCTTATGGAAGTGAATAAAACACCTAGAAGAATGGCAGCTGCAGGGCATTTGTGTGCAGAATGATCAGAGAGAACAGACCTAAATGGCATGTTTCAAAGCCTGTCCAGAGCTAGGCGGGTTCAAAAGGAAAGGCAGTGAATGCTGGTAGCCTGGTTTCTTTGAAAGCCTGACCATGAACCATGGCCATTTGCTAGAAGTGAAGTTTTCAAAGAACTGAGATGTCTCTGACAGGTCCCCTGCTAGCACAGGTTACGCTGAGAGTAACACTTCTTGATTTTGTAGCCTGTGTAAAAGTGAATGGATGTCAGTAGCTGGAGATTTTTTTTTTTTTTCCAAATTGACTCCAGTTATGAGTCATTGAGGCTCTAAAAAGCAAATACCAATGTTATACCTGGAGCTTGAGTTGTTGGATTCAGAAGCTGTTTTGACATTGACTGAGGGTTATACCTCTGAGCATCGTTCTGTATGTTGCAGTATCTCATGTGTGGGAGGTTTTCGTTTTTTTTTTTTTTTCGCTGGATTCCTACAAAATCTTTGAGTTGTGAGGCTGAATACAAACGGATTGCTTCTGGCCCTGAGGTTGACTAATCAGGTCCTGGGAAAAAAGCAGTCGGGTTTTATGATAGCAAAATGGTGTTTGTTATGAGGAAGGCTGGTTGTTTGTTGTGCAAAAGACCTGAGGCAGCAGCGGTGTTGGTTACTGGATTGTGCCTTCCCATTTTAAGGAATCTTTGCTGTGTATGCCTCACGTTGTCTGACAGCTTCCTTCACAAGCAGGGAGGCTGATATGCCGAAAGGAGAATCCTAACCTCATGATGCCAGAAAACACACGGGCTATTTGAGCCCCTGTGGAAGTGGTAGCTGGAGAGGTTTTTGTTTACCTAAGTAAAGATTGGTTAGTTGAACATTCTGCAACTGCAAAACTGCAGCTCGGCACTCTCTTTCCTGTACAATTTCACAGGGGATAAGACAAGTGATCTTGTCTCAGATGACTGAATCTGCCATGAGTAACTTTCTGCCTAGCTTCAGTGATGCTCCCAGTGGCTGGCATGGTGCTTGCAGGCACTGCCTGCCTCCTGGAGCCATTTCAGCAGCAAGCAGTGTTTAAGGTGTCCGCTCTTTTGTTTTACGTCACTGTGTCCCAACTCATTGTAGCTAATATTTTACATTGTGCCTGTATTTTACATTCATTCTGGAAGAGGGCTGGAAAAGGAGGAAAAATGTGCAATTGTTTTGTGGTGAATGAGAACGCATTGTTTTAGAAAGCCTGGTGCAGCTGACTGAGAAAATGGCTGGCAACAGGCAGTGTATGCTCTGCTATTGCATTAATGGTTGTGAAAAATTTGAACTTCACATGGGCTAGTCTGTTTAAGTCATTAGAGAGAGAGAGAGAAGCACCAAATGTAAAGAATTCCACTCCAGAGAGGATATTTCTCACCAAATCTTCTTCTGTGAACAATGCAACAGACTCCAGCACCGCCTTGTTGTTTAGGGGCTTATCAATTCTAGTCAACACTGTAATAGAGCTAATGGGAATGGGGAGGACAAAAATAATAAACAAGGATGAAATGACAATTGGGACATTTGGGTCTCACCAACAGCTCCAATTTCACTTGCTTGAATTGAATCTGTCAAAGAGAGCTTCTCAGGTTATCAAGGCAAAATTGTTGTACATAGCTTTGCGAAAGTTATGCTGCATGGTTTCTGGAAGAAAGGTATATAGCAAGCAGCCCAGGTTTTGCCATCCATCTGCCACTGCTTTGTATTTACACCATTTATTTGCATTGTAACTACACTGCAAAGTCCAATTTTTGGCTTTGGCACTGCCTGTGCCATCTACCCTGGAGCCAGAGAATGGGTTCTGACCCAGCTAAGTGTGCTGGTGAAGATATGCTGCAGATAGCCCTGCTGAGCAGTGAGCAGAAGAACCTCCCGTTTCGTAGTGTAACACAGGTAACAGGTGGGGATAAATTATGAGGAACTTGGCAAGTGAACAGAATTAGCTTCTTTATCATTTTATAGTTATTAATGTGTGTTTATGTTACTATGTATGATGATTTAAATATATTTCCCTGTTTAGGAGTATCAGATGCCTGCGGAACATTATCCACTGGAATTTGATCACCACATTCATCCTGAGAAATGTGATGTGGTTTCTGCTCCAAATGATAGACCACAACATACATGAAAGCAATGAAGTAAGTGCTTGGAGGCAGTGTGTCATACAGTTTAGAGGTGGGTTCAGATACTGCCTTTGTCCAACTGATAGAAATATTCCAAAGGGCACCTATCCCCATGCCCAGAGCAATTTTCATGTAATTTCAAAAGAAATTAAAAAAAAAAAAAAAAAATCTTAGATTTTTGTGGAGCCTCCTGTGTTCCAGTTTTTGCCCATTGCCCCTCGTCCTGTTGCTGGGCACCACTGAAAAGAGNGTGATTGCTCTTGTATGCAGAAAACATTCATTCCAGATGACAACACCTCCATGAACAGGGTACGGTTTTTTAACACAGCTATACATAGCTCTGTATTATTATTCAAGTAGATCCTCCTTTAAGAAGAGGTAGCTTCTAACTCGCTCTTTGCTTTGTCTGTGCTTCTGACATTTTCAGGCTACAGAAGATGTTGGTACATGATCTTTATTGTTGATAGCTTTATGCTGTGTGGTTTGCTCTCATGACAATACTGCAAATATTGATGCAGATTTTTACAGTTATTTAGGAATAAGCACTTGCACTTAGACACTCAGATGCTTTTTAAAATGGGACCACAAAGTGCTAAGGAAAATATAAACCTGCAGATATAAGAAGAGATCCACACATGACTCAGTTTTCCATTACTCACCTTTCCTCTGTAAAACACTGCAGCCTTTTTTGGGACGGTGCTTTGTACAAGCTTAGCAATAATGTTCATCTTGTGGTGTAAGTCAGAAACAAAATGGCACCTCCAAAATCAGTGGGAGCAGCATAATTTATAACAGTTAATCATGTAGTTTCTTCTGAGTGAGTCAGAGAAGGTTAAATAATGCAGTTACAGAAACAGAAAGGACTCAACGTGAAAACATTTGGCATGAAGCATACTGCTTATGTTAATAAACCAAGAAGGGGAATTGGTGCAGGTACCTAGAGCCTAATGGGGGATACATGGGGGAATGGGAATCCTCAGGCAAATAAGTGAGATGGTATAAATTAATGAGCTCTGCTAATTGGGTTTATTATTCAGTAATAATAAATCCATGATTCCAAAAGGAATTAAGTAGAGTTGTTCAAATTAGTTTTGTTCTGGTTTCCTACGGAAATGATGCAGGGAGAGATCTCACAGCCTTGGTGTGTAGTTGGCTGTATGTGTCCCAGCACGTTCACAACCCACTGGACAATTTCACTCAGTTCTGACAGAGGAACAACAGGGTTAGACACAATTGGTTTTTACAATTTTTGTTTAAATGGGCAGCTATGGAGAGAACAAAAACTGTGTTACAACTGAGGAAAATAGCAGAACAAGGGAAAGAGTGGAATAAGAGTGTAGACATCATCTCAGAGAATTTGCAAGAGACTGAGGCCACAGGGAAAGATTTAATTCATGCTCGTACCTTCTTAGACAGCATGGTCAAATATGAGATTCAGTGCCTTAGGAAAACTGATCTTACTAGTTTGGGAGTCAATCGAGAATGGAGCCAAAATATTTGTTTCATACTAGCCAAAAAAAGAGAGGGGGCATTTTTATTTTACTTTTTTTTAGGCCAAAAAGAGAGAGAAAAAAATAATTGTAATTGATTTAAACAAAATGTCATCTTCTGCTGAGCTATTTAGTTTTTAAATCCTATTTTAAGGATCAAGGCAAACTAAATTTCAAATCTTGATGAAATTCCACAGAAATAAAATGTTCAACATATATCCAAAAAGTATTTTTTTTTTTCTTTTTATTGCAGCTCAATAAACAGAAGTGGTCACAACTTGTGACCATGCTATCATTTTCTATTTCTGCTTCTTGTCCAAGAAATTCTTAATCCACAGAATTCTCTTGGGGTTGGCAGTGCATCTGCTGCTCTGTTGGCTGCCTAGAGATCATCAATACCTCATGCAGATGAAGTCCAACATGAGATTAACTGAGGGTTAAAAGTTTCAAATAATTTAGTAGAGTTAATTGAAAGGCCAGAGAATGGTGAGACCAAAAATGGCATCAATGATACCAGCTAACAGGTAATTAATGTCATGCTTTAGGGAGTACACTGAATGCCTGCTTGCTCAGGAAGAAATTTTCCCAGACTTCTACGTGTCGTGCTATGGAAATTACCATCAGCAGCTACTTGTGATTTATTGATGTGATGTTACCATCTGCTTCCCTATAGCTAATTGCCTATTGCACAGCTCTGTTCTCACTGCACAGCCATGGAAGCTGCCTTTACTGATAGATTGGGACTGACCAAAAATTCCTGTTGATGTTATGGCAAAATTCAGAGGTGATGTGTGCAGTGACATGACTTACAGACTGAAAGACAAATGGCAGGAATAGAGAGGAAAAATAGTTGATAAAAACATAGCTTTAAAGTAAAGTATCTTTTTTACTAAATGTCAGTGTGCTCCTTCCCTTCAGTGGAAATGAAGCAAGACAGTGACATTAACTTTTATCTTAAATTTTCTTCAAATTGCATACCAGATGGTTTACACAGCCTAAGAGGTGCTCAGACTCATATGCCGTCATTGGAAATGACCCTGAGCTGTGGCTGTACCTCTCTGAAAGATTATCTGTACTCAGGTGGCCTGCCTCCTCTTATCTTCACTCCGCATGGGTGCTTCTTAAACTTCTTGCAGACTGCTGGTGTTGACATGCCTCATGGCATGTTAACTTTCATGATGTGCTCAGGTACAGGGAATCCTGCATGTTATAGCCAAAGCCAACCTTCATCAGAAAGCCACAGACACAGCTGTGAGCTCCTGACAGCAGCTAAGATACTCTGATTCCAAGTCCCAGGTATAAACATGCATCCCATGAATCACATGATGCTAAGGCACATGCGAGATGAGGAGGTGATCCGAGACAGCCAGCACGGCTTTACCAAGGGCAGGTCGTGCCTGACCAATCTGGTGGCCTTCTATGATGGAGTGACGGCATCAGTGGACCAAGGGAGGGCAACGGATGTTGTCTACCTGGACTTGTGCAAGGCCTTTGACATGGTCCCACACCATATCCTTATCTCTAAACTGAAGAGATACAGATTTGATGGGTGGTCTGTTTGTTGGATAAAGAACTGGCTGGAGGGTCGCAGCCAAAGGGTTGTAGTCGATGGCTCTACGTCCAGGTGGAGGCCGGTCACAAGCGGTGTCCCCCAGGGGTCCGTCTTCGGACTGGTGCTCTTCAACATCTTTATTGACGACTTAGACTGTGGGATCGAGTGCACCCTCAGCAAGTTTGCTGATGACACCAAGCTGAGTGGTGCAGTTGATACCCCTGAAGGAAGGGATGCCATCCAGAGGGACCTGGACAGGCTGGAAAAGTGGGCCCACGAGAACCTGATGAGGTTCAACAAGGCCAAGTGCAAGGTGTTGCACTTGGGTCGGGGCAATCCCAGGTGTGTGTACAGACTGGGAGAAGAACTCCTTGAGAGCAGCCCTGCGGAGAAGGACTTGGGCGTTGTGATTGACGAAAAGCTGGCCATGAGCCGGCAGTGCGCTCTTGCAGCCAGGAAGGCCAATGGCATCCTGGGCTGCATCAAGAGAGGGGTGGCCAGCAGGGAGAGGGAGGTGATCGTCCCCCTCTACTCTGCCCTTGTAAGGCCTCACCTGGAGTGCTGTGTCCAGGCCTGGGGCCCCCAGTACAGAAGGGATGTGGAGTTGTTGGAGCAGGTCCACAGGAGGGCCACCAAAATGATCAGAGGGCTGGAGCACCTCTCCTATGAGGAAAGGTTGAGGGAGTTGGGATTGTTCAGCTTGGAGAAGAGAAGGCTCCGGGGAGACCTCATTGCAGCCTTCCAATACTTGAAAGGAGCTTACAGGCAGGAGGGGGACCGACTTTTTGCACGGGTGGATAATGGTAGGACAAGGGGGAATGGGCTAAAACTGAAAGAGGGGAGGTTTAGGTTGGACATCAGGAAGAAATTCTTCCCTGAGAGAGTGGTGGGGCGCTGGCACAGGCTGCCCAGAGAAGCTGTGGCTGCCCCATCCCTGGCTGTGTTCAAGGCCAGGCTGGATGGGTTCCTGGGCAGTTTGATCTAGTGAGCTAGTGGTTTGCAATTCTGTCCACGGCAGGGGGGTTGGAACTAGATGATCTCTGAGGTCCCTTCCAACCCAAGCCATTCTATGATTCTATGACTCTATGATAATGACATCTATCATTGATTTTTAAGGGAATAGCAAGAAATAGAGTTTTTGATGTAGTCTCACCATTATTTTAAAATGCTCTTGTCTGTTGCCTTTCCAGCCCTGGTGTCGGTGTATTACTACTGTCTACAATTATTTTGTGGTGACCAACTTCTTCTGGATGTTTGTGGAAGGCTGCTACTTGCATACTGCTATAGTGATGACCTACTCCACGGATAAGCTGCGGAAATGGGTATTTCTCTTCATAGGATGGTGTAAGTGCCTTGTGCATTTAAAATGGTGTTATGTGGTGCCTGGCATTAATGTGATAAAAATGAGCTGGGAGAAGAAACTTGAACAATCCTACTGTGGTGATTTCTAACATACTTTATGTCAGAACACCATGACAACAGGTGTAGTTCTTCACTGTAATGTTAACACAAAGCTAATAGGCTACTGCTAGATTTATTTTCATCATTTCATCCTCTGTTACCTGGTGTTAAGGGAAGAAAAAGAATTCCCAGGCTCAGCACTATGGGAACACGGTAGTTCATAACAGGTCCCATTGACTTTGATCAGTGAAGCTCTGATGAAGCATGAAACAGAAAAAGACACTGCCCACACCCTGCAGACCACTCAGTCTCAAGAGTTACTTCTAAGTGAGGAGCTGACTAGAAGAAAAGCTTGATTATCTGGCAGTCCAGTCTTACAGCTGTTGTTTCGACTGCTGAAGGGTTTGTTTCTAGAAAATAACCCTTAACAAAGGATCACATGTTGTCTTTGTACTATCCTTCTGACTGCCCAAAGACAGAAAAATAGCCCATTACATGCCCTGTTACCTCACTTCTACTCTGTCAGCCTGGACCAGAGGAAAGGCTGCTCCTTTTCCCTAGCTGCATCAGTATAGGCTGGTATTGGCTGGGAATTAACTGTCAGAGCAGCAGTCCTTTGGATTCAGACAGATTAGAAACCAGCAGTGCCTTCTTATCATGAATAAGGTAAAAACAGTATTGGGCTGCACTGGGGTGTGGCCAGAAGACTGAGGGAAGTTACTAATTCTTTCCATATAGCTTTAATAAAGCAACTCTTGGAATACTGTGGTCAGTTTTGGGTCTGTTAGGTCAAAAGGAGTGTGGAAAAAAATGGAGATTATTTGGCAGAAGGCTGCCAATTTGATCAGAGAGACTATATGAGCTCTGAAATGTGACTGAAGGAGCTGAGCTTGTTTAATCTATCCAAGAGGAGGCTGAAGGGGGGCATCTGTTGGGTTCCAAGAATGATTTGGTGGATAATTACAAAGATAATGGAACCAAATTCTTCTCGGTAACAGCAGATGTTATTAGAAAGTGACCACAAACTGCGAACTGGGAGGTTCCAGCTGGGCATTAAGAAAAAAATAAAAATAAAAGAAAGAAAATTTACCAAAATTATAATGCAGCATTGCAGCAGATGACTCAGAGAAGCTCTAGAATCTCTGAGCTTAGAGGCAGGGGAAATTCAGCAAGACTAAGCCATGGCTGAGGTGGCTGGTGTTGCTGACAGTCCTGCATTGAGCAGGAAATTGGACTGGCTGCTGTCCGGGGTCCTACCCAGCCAACATATCCAGGACTTGCACTTAGCCTGGAGGGGTTTGGCAAGACAAGTCCCTGCAGGTGTCTTGTTTGCTTGAATGCAAAATCTAGGGTCAAGCAGAACTAGTGAATTTGGCAATTCTTTTCTTTAATAAACTTAATGTCATAG